>JANIJG010000599.1:0-33392 GCA_024611175.1 Megaceryle torquata | reverse complement strand
TTTTAAAAAAAAATTTTTTTCTCCACATAAATAAATAATTTTTTTTTTTTTTTTTTTTTTTTTTTTTTTTAAATAAGTATGCCTGGGCACTTAATGCAATAATTTAAATAAAATTCAGATTTTTCTGTACTGGAAATCTTAGTAACACTTTAAAATTATAATTATCTCTAAGACACAGATTTGTACTTGAATAAGGTACTTATCATATAAATTTGACAGTTCAGGGTATGTCACATTTTGGGAATGAGTAGAAGATTTTCTACCTGTTCTCACTAATGAATAGTAGGCTGCAGGGACTCAGTACTCCACTCTGCACACACTAAACATCCACTGAAAACACATTTGGGCCTACCGTGGCTACATCTGCCCGATCTTATGCAAGATATAGAGGGAGAAAAATGTTATCTTTGCTCTGTGGAAATCATTTCATTCTATTCATCCCTTACAAAGTTCATTTCTGGCTGGATAAATATCTGTTCTGAGAGGGAAGCTAAAATCTGCTGTGTTGATTATGCTAACAGACTCTACAAATGTTCTGAAGTTCTCTATCACTGCCTTGGACTATAAAATGACTGCAGTGCAAGGCATCTTAATGTTTTATTTCAGACCTCAGAGGTGTGAGAAAAAGAAAGCTTCAGTGAAATAATTTCATATTACAATAAGTGGAGGAAGGCAGTTTAGCAGTCATCTTAGTGTCTGATACACATACTGAGATATAAGCATTTATAGCAGCCTCTCACAGCATGCTCAGCATTGTTTGTCATTTTATAGGTAGATCACTACTTAACATTTTTGTTTTAATTTATGATTAAGTATGATGTTTGTGCTATGTTGCAGTGCTGAAATCTCCATTATAATGAACTGACTTGTACGCTTTAAAAAGTGTCAGTAAATTGTCTTACAGCTGCACTGTGTCACCTTGACGATATTTTACCGTGTAAAACTTTGTTGTTGTTCCTGTTAGTGATGTTGGTTTTAAATTGTGGTATCTTTTATAATTCTATCAACTTCTCATTAGGCATTTCAAAAGTGTTTTATCAATTTAAGTGATAAAGAAATAAACAAATCAGTGAATGTCTAATACATTATTTTGCAAAGAAACTCTGTGAAATGGTGTGTTAAGACTAAACCAGAAGAATATGAACTGCAGATACTGCTTACACTTAATTATCTTCAGCTATAAGGTCAAAATATTTTGTCTAAGACCCACTGCTGTAAGAGTGAAAGATAATGTATTCTACAGTTTTCAGGTCATATGATTCAATAGAGTTGATCCAGATGTTTCATTAAATGAAAAAAGCTACCCTTTACTTAAAATTGTATCAATTAAACCTATGACTAGAATGGATTCCCCCCACAGAATAATAAAGTAGATAATTTATCCCAATGCTTTCTTAATTTCTTTCTACCAACACCTTACTGTGCAGAGTAGGGGAAAAAAGGACATGTCCTTGTATTTTACCTTCAATTCCACTACATTAGTGACAGAAAAAGTAGAACTGATCTGTATTATTGGTTAATTAAAAACTAAATTTCTTTTACTTGCACTCTAGCTTGCCACTTAAAAATTAATTATGGACAATAACAAATAGCAAAATGTGCCTTTTCCAGAATAAGCTCCCCATTGGGATGCAGTGAAAATGTTAAGAATTAATCAAATAATCTAACTTGATATTATTTTTGCTACCTCACACATATACAAAACCCCACTGATGTCTGACTTTTTTGGTTTCATAAATATTTAATTGCATTTTCCTTGTAAATTGCTTTTTTTTTTTTCTGCCCAAAGGGAAGAAAAAACAATTTGTGTGCTAATTTTATCTTACTGGTTTTGTTCAGCTTCAGTAGTTCTGTATATAAAATAAGAGATTAAAAAAAAAAAATTATGCAATCTTTGTTAATGTAAAGAAAGAAAATTAGGGAATGCACTTGATTTTGTAACAGTTTGAGTACATTACTACTTACATACATACAGTGAAAAGCAAGCAATTCAGCATTCCCGATTACCCCACTTCTTAAGTTTAATATTTATTTTCTTTAGGTTCTGCTGCTCCCTACAGAATAGTTTCAAATATTTAGGATTTTACATGCCATGAGGATCTTAAATTCTATTGCTTCGTGGTTACTGCAGCCAAGGTTATCCCTGAGCCTCATGTTGGTCACCAGCCCTTCCCTGTTGGTGAGAACAAGGTCCAGCATAGCACTTTTTCATGTTCGTTCCTCTAACAGTTGGAGAAGGAAGTTGTCATCTACACATTCCAGGAACATCCTGAATTGCTGGTGCCTTGCTGTGTTGTTCCCTTTAATCTTAACCCATATGCTCTCAAACAGCTCACTGTCTTTCCCCATATGGAGCTCCATCGATCCTAGCTGGTCACTGATGTAGAGGCAACACCTCCTTCCCTCCTACCCTGCCTGTCCTTCCAAAAGAGTTTGAATCTATCTATCCCTACGTTATGGTCATGGGAATAATCCCACCGAGTTTCAGTAATAGCCACTATGTCATGGCACTTCAGATGGTCTGGCCATGTCACCGTCTTGTGTAAATCACCCTTGAGTCCCTTTGGGGTGTCCTGGTGCATTGTCCCTGGCTTGCCTCAGGTCAGCTAGTTGAGAGCCCTTACTAGGATTCCATCCCTTTGCCCCTGATGTGCTGCCCCACTGTTTGTCACAGGCAAGCATGAAATTATTGACCCCTTCCCTTTAAATGAGTTGAGTATTTGCTTTTCTTTTGCTATAGCTCAAAACTTTCTGTGAGACCACTGTTATCATTCTTTATTCTCCTTGTTCTACTCCAGATTAGCTAAGTAAGGCTAATTATACATATCAATAGAAACTGATGGAGAGGAGGTCTAGACAGAAACTTTTAGTTGTTCCAAATGTGCTTCTGAAGGACACTTTCGGCTCCTTCTTTCTCCTCTCATTATGTAGAGGAGAATTCTTGAGACATAAGTATCTCTGAAATGACATTAGCAGTAAATATGCAAAAGATCCATGAAGACAGGCTCAGAGACATTAATGGAGCGTGCTGCTTGAATAAGCATAGTACAAAAGTCCTCCAAAAACCAAAGATCTTTATCAGATGAGAGGAGTACTTTTTCTGATTTGTGCATTTGTTGTAGCAACCCCTGCATCACTATATGCAACAAAGACAACACTACATGTGCATAGAATAGCTTACTGACATTTTTCCTTTCAAACAGCAAACTGTTTGCTTTTGAAATATATTTCAGTATTTTCTGACCTGTATATTTAAAGGATGAACGTATTTCCTGAAGATAGGAAAAGGGAACAGAAAGATGAAAAAGAGGCTTCAGAAAAAGTAGGATTTACTTTTTGAAGCTTTAGGATTTTTTTTTTTTCTGAGAGACAGATATTAAAGGTAGAGGGAAAACCCACTGCAAAAGTGCCTGTTAAATGTATTTTCCAACTTTCATCCCTTCTCTTACTCTTTCTAAGAATCTGTCATTCACTCAAATAGTGCATTTATTTCCTATGCATGACAGGAACATAAATGTTCAATACTTCACAAAAAAACTATAATTTAACATACAGCACTGGCCTATTAAAGCTAAAAGCTTTGAGAATAAATCACAAACCTGACACTTTTCTGTGGTTTTAACTTGACTAGTTTGGGAGGAGGAACTGAATAAAAGAACTGCTTTTCAAGCCTCATCTAATATTTCAAATAGACTAAGTGCAGATTTTGTAGATTTAAATATTCACATTAATATTGATTTGCAGGAGTATCAGGGAAGAAAAACAACACCATTAAAAAGATAGAGACATAATTCCAATTATAGTTGTTGGTAATGGAACTGCTGCATTACTAAAAGCTACAGTCTTAGGTTAGAGAGGCACAGTAGTGATTCAAATCCAGTGAGAAGATAAAAGGAAGAAGAAATATGTCATTGCTACAAAGCCAGAACCAATAAATAATGTAAGCATTTAAAGACTGAAACATTATTCTTTCCAATAAAACTGTGCCACTATGTGGAAGAACTCTTAAATACTTAGTGAGCAAAGGACTGAAGACCTGAAGACTATGAATGGGTCCTGGGTTCCAGTTCAGGCTTTCAAGTCTGTTTATCTATTTTATATGCTTGTTCTTTAATTTAAATAATAAAGAAGTTTTTACTCTAAGAGGGGAGTGTGAAAGCAATAAAGCTCCCTATGAGTTCTTTGACTACTAGGGTACAGTCAGGCTTGTGCTCCTCTTTGCCATTCACCCCTACGTTCTTCCATGTGTTCAGCCTCAGACTGAGTTTTTTATATAACCCTAAAAGCTAAAGAGTTTTACTTCATCCACTGATCAGAAAAAGAACTATAACTGAACATTGCTCCAGAGAGCCCTCAGAATATAAGTTCCAGTAGGCTTTAGGTATGAATAATGTGGTCTTGCAAAACAGGTGATCTCATGGCTGGTGTGATCTGTTAGAAGGGAGATGGAGAAGTGTAGATGAAATAATCTTTTGGCTATAAATGTAAATTCTCTCCAAAGACAACTTTATAACAGTCTATATTTCCTGACAAGGAGACAGATTCATTGTTTTGATAGCATACAGTATTAAAGTCCAATCTATCCTCTGTGAAATGTAATGTTAAAAAATTTCCTTGGTGTAGTCCAGAGTTTTAGTATTTCACCAGGAGACAAAATGACAGGACTTGGGAAAGTGATTTTGCTCTCCAGATGATGAAGAGTTGCAGAATTTTAGAATTCAATATTCTTCTTGCACTGAGTGCAGCAAGGAACATTTTCTAGACAACTTCAAAACTGTCCTTGAGGTCACCAGGTACAAAATAATATAAAATATACATGTATATATATAAAACTCAGGATTATTTGAACTAATAGCGTTAACCACATCAGAGAGTGATATGTTTCCTTTAATTTGAGTGACCCAAACTCCAGTTTCACATTGTGCCTTTCAGGCCCTGGCAGATACTTGATTTGTGTAAAGATCAGATCTGCCAGCATGTCAAGTGTCTATTCAGGGTTAGAAATAAAGGTATACAGAAGAAAATTCCTTACACTTTCAGCTCTCAACTTCCTTGCTTCTTCTACAATCACTATAAATGCAAAATAAGAATGAGGTTTTGACAGATTAGGGGCAGGAACAGAAATAACTGCAGACCTGTTTTTCTGGATGGAAGATTTCTTTTTTCTTTACATTTTTTGGCTTACATATTTTGAAGCAGTTTAATTTTTGTCATTTTTTAAAATGTCATTACCTTTTTTTCCATTACTATCTTGCCAATAGTATTTTGTTTCAATGATACGGTTCATTAGTATAGCATTAGTAGTTCTGAGTATGCAAATTTTAAATCTAATCTAAATATTTTAGTGATGCCATATTTCCTTCTCAGCTTCCTTTTAGGCTGTGCAACATTACCTTTTGTTAGACCAGTTATTTTAATAGTGGGATTGGATTCTTTTCTGGTGAGAAATGTATGGAAATGCTTATATAAAATGGAACTGCATATTTTTCTAATTTTTCTTTTCCTATGTTAAAAAGTATAATTAACAGGAAATTTAGAATATGCAACTAAGTATCAGAACATATTTTTAATTTAAGCTCAGACTATTTAGTTATTTTTTATGTGGATGTGGTGTTACGTATATTAAATGGAGTTATGCGCAACTGAAGTAACAGTGCACGATAACAAAGGCCAACATTGTAAGTGTGGTAAACAACATAGACAAAAGATGCTGACTACTTCATATGAATGCACTGAGAACCTATTCATTTCCATTAATAATCCTTGTTTGCAAAGTGATACCCTACGTTTTGATGTGAGTGCAATAACGGTAGAGAGAAGCTTTGCTTAAGGGAAAGGATTGTCTATGGCTCAGTGCCTCAGTAAGGAATATAGCTTCCTTCGTAAGGACAAGAGGTCTTCTGTTCCCTTAATGCACTCAATTGTGATTCATAATTTTAGTCAATCACTGCTCCACCATATCATCTCTCCCATTTAGACATGCAGTTTGACAGACAAGGTCACCTTGATACACAAAACAAAATGATTCTCTATTGAATTCACATATAAACCACTGTGAGACTGCAAGATCTCATTCAGCATATGTCAGTCCTCAGAATTTCTTGTCTTGTCAAGATACCAGCCCACTAACCTTTTTACAAAAAAATCAGTAGTAGCCAGAGAAAAAAGAAAAAAAAAGTGTTAATCAATTAAGATCATATGCAGCCATTCCTGCTAGAAGTGAGGATTCTTGGGTGTTCCTTGGACACAGAAGAGAAAATAACACTACTTTGTTGTTCAGTTTTCATCCAAGAAACAGGACAAGCACTGAGTGCTATTACTAGTATTTCTGTCAGCTTGCAGTAATATGTAGCATAATCTCTCCATGAACTACAGGTTGCGTCTGTATGGCTGTGCTTTAATAGTTCTCTATGACTTCAGTGACCTAATATAGTATTGTCATGAATTATTTTTATGACAAAAGCCATCCTACCACCATGAGATACAGAATGCAAGTGTGCACTATGTGAAAAATAAATTATTATTTGGTTTATTTGTTTTAATTTTTTAAGATAGTGAGTTCTCTTTAGATCTTGTAACCAACTTTTCCCTAAACATTTTTTCTATACAATCAGTTTCTTTATTTACCTGTCTTGTAACCCTCCTATCTTTCTGTTTTCTATGCTGAAAAGCTCTAGTGTAAAAATAAATGTCCCTGATTGTATAAGTTACATTGGCTTTTTACCATTATATCATATATATACAAGTGTGTATTGATGTTATTTTTTGTGATGGGTTACTTGGTGAAAATCTTTCTTTGATCATCTTCATTTCCTTTCCCTTCATTCTTCCCTCTGCTACCTTTTCTCTTGGACACTTTGACAAAAACTACGTACCAATATTCAGGACGAGTGGGGTTTGATTTCTATTAATTTCCTAGTAAATTCTAAGATTCAATTTACAACTTAGGGCACTGATGAATGATGTTTTCACAAGGACTCGATGTCATGGACCTACAAGGTAGTTGCTGATTTTGACTCTATTGTGAAATATATTTAATTAGGATTACATTTCTCCTTGTACACTTGTTTTTATTTATGAACATTACATTTAAGGCATTTAAAAAATTTATTTCATAGTCAGGCTCATGATATGATCTCTCAGATATTCACAGTCTGTGATACTTTTGAATAGCAATAATTACGCATCATCAGCCAGGACCATCAGTCACTTCTAATACCTGATCTGGACAATTCATGAATACAATGAGCAGCACAGGTCCAATACAAACCCCTGCAGAATTCTTATCATTACTCTCCATCCATTACAGGACTTGATAATTTTTCCTACATTAGTTTCCAGACTTTCAGTCAACTATTTATTTGCGACAGGAGTTAACCACTGTCCAAAAAAAAAACCAACCTGTTAAAAGCTCTTTGCAAATTCATGTATACTGTTGTGAACCTTACTGACAAGTTCACTGACATCAGTAAAGATGTCTTCAAAATTTGTAGGTCATGTGTTTATTCTACCAAAGCTGTATTGACTTTTCATCGTAATACTATACATTTACTTAATTCTATTATTATACTTCTGACTGCTTTGCTTGCAGTCTAATGCACTCAGACTAGTATCTGTATTCCTACAGATTTCTTCTAAAGACCTTTGTGAAAATGACACTACATTTACCATCTTCCTTTCCTGAGGTAGCAAGACTAATTTAAATGTGATGTTATACACCATAGTCACCACTGGCAATTTCATATGAAGCTTCTTTAGAGTTTATACATACAGAGAATCTAGTCCTTGCTGCTTATTTCTCCCGATGGACAATGTTCTTCTAACAATACTTCAACGTGAGATAATTCTTTATATTTATCCCATATGAAGATTTCTGTTGTATTAAATTTTCAAACTTCTCTAAAGTGAGTATTTATTAAAAAAAAAAAAAGCTCATTAAGCTTTTCTGCTATGACACTGACTTTCTTATAACTTCATTATCCATCAGTGTGAGAAAAGCATTCAGAGGTTTTACCTGAACAGAAATCTTAACTCTAAAGCTCTGTATCAATGAACTGATGCAAAAGAGCATGATAGTTTTGCCTATAACTGATCTAAGAAGTCTAAGAGATCCCACTTTCTTGCTCCTCAATAAATATTTCTTCCCAGAACAGATAGAAGTTGAGCTTCCCCAGAAAGCAAACATACACAGATACTGGAATTATGTAATATGAATTTATTCATTTACTGTATGCTCACAAATGCCTCTATAAAGGGAGAATTCTATGAGTCTTTTTAAGCCTTAGGGGAACATAGAAAAAGTCAGTAACTCCGAAGATTATCTACAGAGTAATTTGGATACTGCAACAGTGTATTGCAGTTAGAATGTTTCAATTCAGGGATTTCCTGCTTTTTATACTTGTGTATAATTCTGAGCAGGTCTGAAATTCCAAGTGTGAGACACAGCTATTCCATAACTGTAGATAAGAGAACCCAAGGTATATTTATGTATCACATTAGAGTAACTATACACTAGCTATAGTTATATACTCTAGTACCTTCAAACTCCATTCATACGCCTACTGTCAACTCAAGGCATTTTACAAATAAACAAAATGGAACTATGTAGGGTGAGTATATGAACAAAAAGAAGACCCACATCTACAGTAGTGGATAATGTAGCATATACTTATTTAAAGAGATTTGTCTGTGTATAGGAAAGGAACACTTTCCATCATTGATGAGAAAAAGGGTAGTTTTAAGTCAAAAAGGCCTGGAATTAACATGTACATGTGAACATATTCTCTGCCTTTGTCATTTTAGTTTTCATAGCTAATTGGGTTGCTATATATTTGCTTGGGTTAAAATGATTTCATATCTTTTCAAACAATGAAGATGAATGGCTTTGTTTTATATCTGGAGTCTGCTTAAGCGGTGTCTCTGAACCTGGAGAGAGGAAACACTTCCTTAATATAGTGTAGTCATAAGCTTCTAAAATAGTGACACCTGGCTGATACATATAAAATGAGACACAATTATAAGTAGCAGGCAGATTTGCATGAAAACAGACATGCATGACAACAGACATAGGTATCAGCATAGTCTTCCTTGATAAACTGTAGTAGATACAGTTGAGTAACATGACCAGTCTGAAATGCAATTAATACTACTTACCATTAAGCAATCACACAGCTATGTGACCGTGACCTCTGTTTCTTTAAGTAGGTCTGACAGACAGTCACGGTTCCCTTGGACACTACTAGATACTTCTTCCTTTAACCCTTCAGGCCCTTATTTTTTGTTTCCCTTATGGAACTTAAATAAGCCAGGATTTTGGAATAGGCGCATTCAAATTTATTACAGTTTTTGTCGTGTAAAGTTAGTACATGAGTACAACTATTATCCTGTCCTGTCAGTGAATGAGCTAATAATATTCCTGAAAAGGACCTTCTTGGCTTTTGAAGTAACTAGAGGTACAGTTGCAATGATGCTTCTTCTGAGAACAGGGCAAACTGTCTGCTCTTCAGTTTTCATATCCTTCAGAAAATAACTCCAAACCAGATCATTAACCTTATCTAAATATACCCTAAAATCTGACATTTAAGGGTTTAAATTCTCATTAAAAGTTACAGGAAGGTAATAAAAATTTAAATTAGACAGTACTGTCAGCCCACTATTTTGCAATAAAGTAATCTCAAGGTTGAGTAACCATAGGATGAGTATGTCAGAAAAAAAACCTCATGTGGTCCTGGGAAAAAAATCTAGAGAATATCAGAACATTATTTTCCACTGTTGCCAAATGTCAAACATAGCATTAAGTTCCCACATTGCCCAGTTGTAGACAACCATGCAAGATTTTGTTTAAAAGAGACTCAGTTACTTACAACTTCACATCTTTAAAATAGGTGAAAAAAAATCCAATTCCATTCAGTATTTCACTGTCAAGGTTTAAGAGTTCCCAGCAACTGTATAAAAAACAAAACCCAACAAAGAAAACAAGATTCAATGCCTTTCATCAAGTAGGAATATTGTTGAGAATTTATGTTATTATATTCAATCATTTTATACTCTAGACTTATTCACTAGTGGTCATAGATGTTGAGTGGATTTCATCTCAGGTAATTAGGTGTTTACTGTGTAGGTATCTGCATCTAGACTAGTCATTTTAGGTTTAATTTATAGTTAATGAGGCCACGAGTTTTTGACTTATTGTAGACATCTACCTTAGAACAAGATAAATCAAGCCACCAAAGCGCTTACTGACTTTTCAGCTTGCCTGTAAAGAGAGGGTATCTAATTGTATCTCACTGCATGGCTTCACAGTAAAATAACAGACCTAGAAGAAAAACTGTTCAAAGGCAGTGTGTGAGATGGGAACCTGCAATTGCAGCTAATATAGAAAATCTGTATCTTGGCATAAGGGAAAGTTAGAAAAAGAACAGAAGAAAAGGTGAAATAATAATCTTTAAAAAGTGAGCTGAGACACGTGGTAGAGAGTAGCAATCAACCCCACACCCGTGATCATACTTAGAATTTGTAAATATATACAGATTGCTTTGGCCTTATTAATGTGCAATCACTAACCAACAGAAGTGTCATCCTGTGAAAGCAGAATGGCTAAAATAAAGAAATTAAATGTATCAAAATGGCAGGCAGAAGCATAAGCACATAGCACCCTATAGTGACAGCAGCAGTGAATACTTTCTCTCTTTGTCCTGTTACTGAAAGGAATTGTATTCTTCTCTATTCATCTGTTTGGGAGGCACACAATTTCTGGAGCCCACATCATCATTTGCACCTTTTTTTCCATCTGGCTAGCAGTATTTGCAGCTGTCTTGCAAGAAGCACTTGAATTGCCTATTAAGAACTTTTAATTATTAATTATTATTATACACATATATTATTAAAAGCATGCTCATGCATTCATCATCTTCTATGAGCCTGAGTCAGCTATGGTTCCTAGGCTGAGATGCTGACTCATCCTGACATCTAACACCTGGATTGTATTACTGTATTCTTACTGATGTTATTAGTGTCATAGGCACAGACTGGGCAGACAGAAGTAAGGGTGTTTGTACCTTAATCTGAAAGGTGAATCACTGATATGAAGATATTCTGTGTCTGCAGTTCTTCTAAGAGGCCTTTGGTCAGGAGAGATTTTCAGCCATAACAAGGGGTGTATCATAATGAGTCAGAAGGAGAAAAAGCATGAGTTAACCCTACCTTGTCAGCTGAACTCTGTAAAAGCTCCAGGTCTTGCAACATATATGGGATTACTGAGATAGAAGGGAAGCAACAGGTGCCTTGACCTGATCATTTTACTCCGTACTTCGTGGGCTGCTCTAACTTCCCCAGCTGTGTTATGTAGCTTTGAAATCCCATAATACTAGTGATATGCAATGTTGACAACAGGGCTACATCCTAAAATTAAACTTGGAGGGGATGTGCAAAGCTTGAATGAATGTAAAAAGTGAGCTAGGAGTCCTGGGAGACAGCAAGGTGAATACGAGTCAGCTGCTGAAGATCTGGCAAATCTCACAATAAACCCTATACATACCATACTGGTTTATCAACAAGTTCATAGAGAAAAGTTGAGGGAAGCGATTTTCCCTGAACTTTTGCATCCCACAATATAGGGCAAGCTGGAGCTAATCATTAGTATGATTAGAAGGTGATGAAAAAAAAGCACATAGCTTAAGGCCAAATGAAATTGGTTTCTCTAGCCTGGAGAAAATAAGGCTGATGAAGAACTTACTGCCATCTTCCAGTGAAGGGAGACTGCAGAAGACATGGAACCATACTTCCCCCAGCAGTGCACAGTGAATGGAAACATGTAACAGTCACAAGTTTCAGAAAAGGAAATTCTGACTGGACATAAGACAGAAAACTCTTTGCACAGAGAGTCCTTAAATTCTGGAGTAAGTTGTATGTGCACAATGGCTGTGGAGTAACTACCCTCAGAGATACTCAACATCCGGTTCCCTTTTCATTTAGAATTGCTAATTAGTTAACTCACAGTTTAAGATGATATGCCATAGATTATAAATTACGTAAGGGTAGTTATGAACTAGATGAAGAGAAGCTGAAAAACAGGTGTCTGCCTTTTGATAGGATGCAGTGATAGAAATGAAGATAAAATAATGATTGATGAAGAATGAAGCTGAATAGAAATCTTTACCTCAAAATGTAAAGAAACCCAGTATGCTTGATATTTTATCAAGAAAGCACAACCACTACTTCTTTTTAAAGATTTTAATGGCAGAACAATCTGCCATTAAAAGGGTAGGATACTGTCATGCTTTAGACCCAGCAGGGAGCTAAGAACCACATGGCCACTTGGCTTCCCTGTGTACTTTCCACCCCCATGGAAGGATGGGAAGGAGAATAAGGAGAAAAGGCAAACCCCATGGGGTGAGATAATGTGAATTTAATAGAACAGCACAAGAGGAGATGAAACAACAGTAACAACAATAACGGTAATGAAACAATATATAAAGCAAGTGATAGAATAAAAACCGAACCACCTAAATCTGCACCAACAGCTCCACAGAAGAGACTCTGCCCAGAGCACCCCCCACCTTTATATAAAGAACATGACATCAGTATGGTATCAAATACCCCATTGGCTGGTTCAGGTGTCTATTCTGGCTGTGGCTTCCTCCCCTCTTCTGGTGAAAATTAATCCTATCCTAGAAAAACCTGGGACACATACCAGCAGACGTGAGGATTTGCACTGAAAAGTGTACATAAGATGTCTTTTATACTGTTTAAAATTTGAGCACTGTGGAGGAATCAGGGGGTTGAATTATATAGGCAGTTTACATCCCAGTCTTTAATGTTCAAATTTGAGGCTTTAAATTCACTATTTTATGCCTTTATATAATTTGTATGTATAAACAGTTAAATGCATGATATGCTAAACAGTATGGGTTAAAGCTCTTCCTTCTATGACAAACTATATATCCCTCCAAGTTAAGAAAAGACTTAAACTTCTGATGTTTAAAATCCTTTGGCATCCAGTAATTTCACTAAGAATTAGGTCTTTTTAAAGTATTATGTATATAGGGCCAGAGAGGATTTGTCCATTTTTGAACACCATTCCTTTAGCTGGAATGACCCCCAAAAGACTTGTTAGGATACTTTCCTGAGAAAGGCAACCTAATCAAGTTCTACTATGCATAAGTTCAAAGACCAGTTCTCTCTGAAAATAGAGAGGACAATCAAGAACTTTTAAGCTTCCTTGAGCGTTTTTAGTTACCTCTAAAGTTAACCATTTTAAGTAATCATTTTCAGTAGCATAAAGCAACTTTTCCTTGCTGTCAGTTAAAACTCCTTGAAATTTCCCAGAAAAAAAACCCCAAGCAAGCAAAAAAACCAAACAAAAATAAAATGTAGCATTTGGAACCTTCTGCCTTTTCTCAGGTTTTGTGGGCATCACAGAGCACAGAACTGCAGTTTTTGCAGTCTGTGGCTGCCATTTCTGTTCTCACAGTAATTGCTAAGGAAGAAGGGATCCTGGAAAGCACATAAGGATGGAAGTTTAGCTGAAATTGGACTGCTATGAAAGGCACAGGAGCTGTGGCTTGAAAAGCACATTTCCATGATATTCATGTCATTTGCATGTTATCCATGGCATTCTAGACACTTGGGCTGTGTGATTTACACTGCCTGTGAAATGAATTGTCTCCAAAGCCAGAAAGAGACAGAAAATTCTCTGGGTCTGATGCAATACTGTTGATAGAATTGTTAGCTGTGAAGTGTTATTGCATCTCACTGCTACTAGTAACCAATTCAGATGAATTGTTGGATTAGTTTAACTGCAATTACATAGCATGCATCCTACACGTGCAATTTTGTTTATAAAAAGTAACGCCAAACATTAAAAAATTAAATACTGAGAATTTTTTAGTACTGAATTCTTGAGTTGGCCATTTCATTGAGTAAGAATAGTATTTTTCTAGAAAACAACAATAAATATAAATAAAAACATATAAATATAAAACCCCATAAATATTCAATTTCCTGATCACTTTTTTTTTAAAACACATTTAGAACTCTGTGTCAGAGAAAAGTGGGTTTAATAACATCTTTGACAACAGCCTATCATAGCGTGGATGAAAATGGATACAATTAAGGTTATTCCCTAACAAGAAAATCTTGGAGCACAAATTTAGAAAGTAAGTGTATGAATTTTAGCCATTCTAAAGAACTTACTAGAAAGTTACTATTATTTCTTACTATGTGCAAAGATTATTCAAAGTACCTATGGAAAGAATATTTTTTCCATCTGGGAGTTATAACTTTATAAAGTCTTATTTTTCTTATTAAGAAATAAAACTGTTGTGGGAGAGTTCTTGACAGGGCACGAGGACAGTCATTAATAGAAGACAATGCAATAAGGTGAACCTTTTCCTCGCTGTCGGAAGGACCGGAGCTTTACTAGAACAAAGACGTCAGTTTGTACTTTGCAGAGTCTGGCACATAATGTGATCTATAACTAATTCAGCTTCAAGATACAATACTTGAAATAGGAAAGCATTTGAGATTATGACATCTAAAAAGAGATGTCTTCATGGTGGTATCTTTAGGTCCCGTGGATGTCCATGACTTGATTCAGTTTCCTAAATAAAGTTTTCTGGGGTCACTTTAGGTGCCCTACAGTATCTCACCCAGCTTCGAGTTACCACTCCAGAATGTTGTGGGTGTCCTGTAGGTTTTGTGTCAAATCTACTAGCCCCATAAGACTGTCTCAGAAAACTTCATATATCTTTTAGGCAGCTGAATTTGGAGGCACAAGGGAGGCTAAGGTGGACAGCTAGAGCACAGGTACCAGTCTGAATGCTCCAATGTAACACATACAGAAAACTTAGGTCTTTTTGAAGTGGAACCTGGAGACCTAGGAGAATGTTTTAGGACATCATCAACAGTACTAAATCCTAGGTACAGGAACCTGAGTAAATTCCTAATTCCTTATGTAAGCTATTGATTTATGCAAGATACAGACATCAACAAAATGTACACTTATTCTTCTTAAACATGCATTGATTTTGTAAAGACATACGCTTAATACTAACAATCCCCTCTTCGGTATCCTGACAAATATATGGTGATTTTATTTTTCACCAAATCTGAAACAGGCAATTTTCTCAAAATATCTATGAATTCTGATTTAACACAAGAGGGAAAAGGAAGAATATTTGAGAAATGTTTACAGCTTCCACATAAGTATTACAGATTATCAGTCCATTTTAAGCTGTGGTCACAGTTTCATAGAGTTTGAGGATATTTACTCAAACATTCATCAGCAAGGTATTTTTTGAAGCTTCTTTGTTCAGTTAGTATATTAAATTATTTTGGTCCAACAAAACAAAATAACAGCAAGACTCTTGCCTTCATCATAAGACTTTTTTGATCAACAAATATAAACATACTTACTCTTCATTAGAGTTGCTTCAAGAATTTTTACTAAGCATATATTTTAACTGTTGGAAGTTCTCTTATTTATTAATAGACAAAACTTTCTCTTTTCCCATACATTCTTTAAATGACTGAAAATCACCAAGAGTTCTAGATAAATTTATATTCAGAAACTTGATAAAGTAATCTCACTGGGAACTGATCTTTCAGAATTCATCCTTCTGTATGGCACAGTTGTCTCTATCAGATCCATACATTGCTTACTAAGAATTGACTTGAATATTTAATGATCAAAATAGGAAGGCTTCCTAATAGCTTCTGAAGACTGATTGAAGAACAGAGGAATAGAACAAATGGAACATATAATTGTTCAGAATCATTGTATATTGTTGTTCAAAATTAGAAACAACTCACAATAGAAAAGACAACTCACAATAGAAAAGACAACTCACAATGGAAAAGACAAAGACAATTATTCAGCTAGATTACAAGAAGACAATATTCACTTCCCAGAATATCATTATATCTACAGTTTTGTCCTTTTTTTTCCCCCCCTCCCTATTCTTTTCCTCTGCTGATTGGTCCCAGTAGAAACAGCATATAATAGTAACTAATTACTGATTTTCAACTGTCTAAATTTTGAATTTCCATAATATTAAAATAGTGTTCATTTACTATTTTTCAGTGGTTTTAAGAGCAGAAAGATTATTACAATAAGGCACAACCAAAGTTTTTTGTTTGTTTGGTTGTTTTTTTTAATACTGTCTTTAAAGTAATTTATATACAATTATTATTTAAGTCTCAAATAGATTAGCTAATTAAAAAAAAGTTAAAGGAGTAGAAGTCAGATTTTCTTATCAGCTTTGCTTTCTTTTCATATAGAATTAAGGCCTACAGAGACATGTAAAGAAGGTAATCATGAAGTTGATGCTACAGTTTATTTCTCCCAGGAAACAACAGAATGAAGATTGAGACCAAATTGTATCTCCTTCTTCTACTCCTCACAAAATGCTATGCCATCCTTGCATGGAAGACAAGAAAATACAACAAATTAAATGAGATGTTAATTAAAATTTATCCACATGATGCAGAGGTATATAGCACTTTTAAGATTAGTAAATTAAATTGATATTTTTTTTTCCTAGAAGTTGGGTATCCAGAATAGTTTCAAAGCAAGTTGCAAGATTCATTTTAATGTTCAGAGAAGTTTCAATGTTCTCTAAAATGAAAATAGGAAGAAAGATATTGGTTTAAATGAGCAAACTGGAGCAAAACATTGTAAAGTAATTTATGGAATAAGGAGACAATCAACTGCCTCTCAAAATTAGGAGTGGAGGAGAGCCATCATCAAGAAAATGACTGAACAGGACACAGCATTTCTGCAATGCATGGGTGTTGACTGTACCAGCAGAGAAGATGTAGCAAGGAGTGTCTTACTACATTTGCACAAAAGAGTTTCTGTTGCCTTTTTCTTACTACTACATGTATCATTTAAATAACTGGCTTCTTGCAAATGTAAACATACATCCCTAAAGAACTATAGCTAGATTATTGAAGAACACATTCCACAGCAACAGTTGTCTTAGAAAGATTACTAAAATCAGGATTTATTCTGCCTTTTATGTTTCACTATTATGATCACATCAATTAATTGTGATGAAATTTAGAGGTAAAATAGTCCAAAATTGTATTGAGTGATGATATTCACTGAAGAACTGAATGAAACTGGATTGTTGTATTAAACACTACACAAAATCATTGTCACACAACAGGGGGAAAAAAGCCCAAATGAAAATCAGAGTAACTGATGCAGTAGATGTTCCATGGATTACTAAAACCTATTAAATACATGAGCAGACCTTCATAAATACAGCTATGATAAATGTAAATGGGAAACAAAAGACATTCATTATAAAAGAAGGTACCAGAAAGCCAAAAAGAACCTACAAGATTTGCTGCATTTTTCATACTGCTACTTGCAGACTTTTCTTTGCTACTATGTTTTGTATTTTCACACCAGATCTCTTTAAAACAAAAACAGACCTGAAATTCTACTGTAAGGTATATAATTATAGAAACAAACTGTCTAGCTTTTATTGCAACAGCAGCTAAACTTTCTTTTTGTTTTGTTTTGTTGGTTTTGTTTGTTTGAGTTTTTTTGTGGTTTTTTTTTTTGGTTGGTTGGTTGGTTGGTTTGTTTTGTTCCTGGGTGTTTTGTGTTTTTTTTTTCCTTCAATGCAAACATCTCTTCTGGAGAGCTTGGAGACACAGATGACAGCAGATCTGAAGAAATGCAGCCTGGTGTCTAACTAAATTGACTAGTGCAACTCAATATAGTTTCCAGTTTTAATTTGTCAGATGTAGCTGTAAGAAGGGAGTCCTAAAATATGTTTATGAGAAAGACAAGAAGTTGGCCAAAACAAGTGAAAGACTTTGCAAACAAAATTATGTGTATACTTTGAGGATTTGCAGAAAAAGGACATGCCTATTATAGGAATATGAGAAACTTTTAGATAAAAAATGGTATGTTTCAAAAACATCAGTTTGTTTCACAAGTTTCCTTAAAAATGACATACTGTTTTGAAGAGTAATCTTGAGTAGCAAAAATATATTAGTGAGAAAACAATTCAAACAAGTATTAAAAACCTGAAGCATTAAAAAAACCCCAACCAAACAAACAATAATTAAAACAAACAAACAACCTCCAAATTTTAAATATCATGAGCTGTTCTTTTATTTTATTCAGACACTTCCTGAATTTTCTGGAGTATTGTAGTTTTTTACCATTTTTTCCTCAATACAGTAGTCTATTGTAGTCTAGTAATTTTGGTTTTAAATCAATGCAATGATTCTCATGCACTTGGATATCCCCTGAACTTGGATATTTGAAGATATATTAAATAAAATAACACTGAAAGTCCAAAACCAATGTGTTTTTTCATAGCATGTGTAACACTGCATTTACATTTTTAAAATATTCTGAAATAAACAAACATGAACAAAATTTACATCATCACAGATCTGTGATGACACTATTCCTAGATTCTAATGCAACAATTGTAAACTACATGGTTTAAAAAGTTAAAGATTTCTGACAGTTCATTTATCTCTTACAGAGCCAATACTTCATCCTCCAATGCTGCTAGAGTTGCCCATAGGCAAGGCTCTCACATTATTTATGAGAGGGGTTCACTGTCTGTAGACACCACGAACTGAAGCAAGACCAAACCTAGAAAACATGTACCTACTTTCCCCTAGTCAGACAGATTAAAATTCCAAGTAAGATCCAAGTTCTTGAGAACCAGAATAATTACAAGAATACGACTGTTTCAACTGATTTCAGATCATACTTTCTATCAGAAAACACAGTTTCAAAGATCAGTGCAACAGCCAGGAGCACAGTATGCAATATAAATGAACGCTATCTAAAAAAAAAAAATAATCCACTAAGCCCTTGAGTAAGTACAAAGTTTTCAGGCTATAGTAGTAGACACAGAATAATCTCATTAGACCTGGTAAGATTCAGTCTATAGCTTGTGAAAGACTGATCAGTCCATGAGAAGATACTTGTACTCATTTTCTTGTGGAAAATTTCCACTTGGTATATTCCACTCTGTTTTTTTCTTCCCCATTTAATCTCTTCCGGAAAAATTTAAAAGTTGAGCACTCTTCCTACATGCTTTTCTCCCTTTCTTTCCTGTCCTCCATTTTTATATTAAAAATAAAAATTTACTGATAATGCATATCTCCCTAGCCCAGAAGGGGTTTTTTTCCCCTTCTACAGATGCCATGGCAAAGTCAGTAACTATGGAAAGATAACATTTAAAGCAATTTCAGCAACTCATGGCAACTCATTTTCCTGAGGGATCTTATTGTCAGGTTTAGAGTTAAAATCAACAGAATCCTCGATCACTCTACACTTAATCTATTTTTTGTCTATAGTTATCACATGAATTTTACATTGTTCAATAGTTGTCTAAAATTACTAAGTAGGTAGAAACATGCTATCTATATTTACTCATTGTGCCTTATAGGCAAAGTTTTACTTTAAGGCAACTGCAAATTGCACCAACATTGATCTAAGAGCCTGTGACATAATCTTTCTGTATTTCCTGTCTTCCACAACAGATTTCACATTAGGATGACAAATAATAAATCTACTGTTTGAATACTTGACCCTTCCCCCCCCTCCCCCCCATATTCTCAACATCTCCAAAATAAATCATTAATTAGACATCACATCTGTATAGTATTTAAAATAAAGCAACACTAAAGAATGACAAGTTTCTTCCTCTCAGAAAGAAAGGACCTTCACTTCCTGTATGCACAGGAAGTAAAGTAAACATCCAAAAGTCTGAAACTTATGTGTAAAAATCAGAAAGCATACAAAAGCACAAAACAATAAATGTATAGTTTGGAAACATCCATCTCTTGAAATTATACTGTCTGTCATCCTCAGTTTTGCCAAGCAACTTAATTCTTTAATTTTGGACCCACAAACAGCTTCCATGAAAATGGAAAACATTGCAACTTAAATAAGCAGAAAACTGGTAGATAAATATAATTCTGGGGAAAAAAAATTAACAGTCTCTGATTAACTTTGTCATCTCATATATTTTTTATAAATAAATTTTTCATTTCAATGCATTATTGAATATTCTTTAAAACTTATCAGAGAATTAACTCTTTTTAGGCTAACACAATAGAACAGGTGACAGGTTTTTGGTTTTTTTCTTATCAATCCTGGCATTTGTCCAACAGGTTATGCCTTAAACGGGGCATGTTTTCAGTAGATTTTATAATTATTGTTATTACTGTTTAGGGAATGATTACAACATCTATTGACAAATCTGTACTTTTGATTGCACCCATCCATTAACATTTGAAACACCTCTTCATGGCATGTCATTTCTGTATTGGATTAAAGGAAAATATTAAGGCAGTTAGTTTCACTTTTTTTTTTTTTTTTTAAGATGAGGCTATAATTTAGTAATATGTATTGTTTTATAAATATTGATTTATCTCTACTAGTTTTGTTGTTCGGTGTTTTACTGAAGAGCTGATTTCCTGTTTTTTAAAGGCAAATGTCAAATATATATATAAAAACATGAAAACATAATTAAAATCTAGTTGAGTCATTTTTTCCCCTGCAGACACCTATTAAAGTACTGATAAAGACAGAATAATGATTCCTTAGATACAAAGGACTCATGGTTGTGGGAGGAAAGTATGGAGTGTAGTAAGCAACACTACAACATTTCAAGATATTGTGAACAGAACTACCAGATATTTTTCTAAATATGAGATGAAAGATTATGAAGTCCAACACACATTTCAGGCTTTATCCAGACCTTTGTATACCTCCAGGATTTAAGGAATTCTCTAAATGTTGTGCGTAACACTGAGGTATATGAAGAAAGATGCCCAGATCAGCCACCTTCCTGTCATTCAAAAGCACAGTAATTCACTTAAGGATAATTCAGGTCTCTCCAAGATAGAAATTGCAGGAACTGTAAAATATAGAAAAGCAATACTTCCCTCACAGCTAAATCAGTTTTGATTGAAACTAAAACATGATTAGCTGAAAGTGTAATAGACAACAGATCCATTTTAGCATAGGCCAGTCAAGTTTCCTCATACTGTCATTCAGCAGAGTTTCCTTGATCCTGATGTATCATGGAGGACAAAAAAAAACAAAAAAAAAAAGTTTCATTACCTGGGCAATTCTTAGATAAACCTTCTACTGACTAGGTTATTTTTAGTTTCTTGTCATTATATATTATAGGTGGAGGGTATAGTTGATTCATTATCCTGTTGCCATGGACTACGGAAAGTGTATTTCTCTCCATTCAGGGGAATCCATTACAGGTCCTGAATGAAAGTGTAAGCTTAGTACATCAATTCTATGGGAAGGATGATTTATAAAAAAAATCTTTTAAAACTGTAGTCTTTTCCCTGAATAAAGCATGGCTTTCCAGGACCCAGTGTAGATAGAAGTGCATTCATATAAGAAAGTTTCACCTTACATTAATATTTCTATGGCAGACATATATTAATATAAGGGACATTTTTTTTCTAACAAAAATTCTCCTTTTGATATATATATAAAGGTTGAGCAACATAACAATAGATGAAATATTATCTAGACTTCTTATGATAGAAGTCATTTTGTTATGTCAAAATGTTTTCAACCACTTTAATTAAATAGGTGAATAATTTCTTTGACATGAAAGAAATAAAATAAAGTTTGAAATAAATTGTCATTTTTTCCTCCTTCCTTAATGACACTATTTAAGATCTCTAGAGATCAGGACCAGGTATGATAAATATCAGTATCGAAAAATTTGCTGCTGTTCTTCCTACATTTTATTGAAATTTGATAACGTTAACTTAGGCACTTTTGTGTTGTCATCTGATTTAACTTTTAATGGCTCATGAAACTAAATAGGACAGGATTTTCTTTCAATGTTGTCTCAAGCATCCAAGGGCATTTAAACCTGCAAAATAGATCAGATATAGTAGTTTCCTTATTATTATATGTTGCTAAATAAAATGTTATTCACATGGCCAATTACCCTTTTTCCTAAATGGTATACAGCTTTGTTTGATGTTTGGGAGTCATACGTCCCAGGAATGCATTGATGTTGACTTGTCTGTAAAATTACTATATAAATAATAAAGACATTTTACTGATATAGAAACAGCATCCAACTTTTAAGATCCCTTTATAGTCATAAATACTGTTGAGAAAGGTTCCATAAATTCTACCTGCTTAAACATTGATTTCACTTGTATTTTAATTTTTCCAGCTTTCTCATACCTGGCTTATTTATTTGATCCATTTCTCTCTCACTTTTAAGAGATTGATTGTTTTTTCAGAGGGCAAAATAAAAAAGGAGAAAAATCAATCATTGCTCAATGTATATGATGCCCTGTGCATAATGTCATCCTAATGGGAATACTTTACAGATTTAAGCTACACTTGTTTGCACTTTATTTGCAGGAGGAATGAACTTCCCCAGCATAGGTATTTCTTTTCTGATATTAATTTCCATAAAAAATAATTACAGTATAAAAAGTTCAAAATTCTGTTACATATTACAAACCAAACAAAAATGTAATAGGTTCCCCTAAACCTAGAAGGAAAATATAAAGTCTACAGTTTTCTGTGCACATATCCTTGTCCTCAGTACGGTCAGAGTAGCATTTACTCAAGTGGAGTGTATGTGCTCTGTATATACACATACATAGTGTGTTTATGTATACACAGTGGACTGGAGGACAGAAAGAATTCTAGAGTGTAGGGACTTTCCTACTAAAAGTCTCTAATGTGATCACAGCTTGTGATCACCACTACTGTCAGTCCCAGAGTGATCTGGATGTTATAAGAGTATCTATAAGCTAACATAGTGACCTACTTGTTGGCTGAAAGAGAAGCCCTGTAAAGTCACTATATTTAAACAATCATGAGATTTCACATCAGAAACCTCAGCATGAGAGAAACAAGTGGAAACAGTGCCGAATTCCTGAAGAATCAATTGTACAACCCTGCTGAACCCTGTCTTGTGCAACTTTGAAGGAAACTTAAAAACCGGTCCACCTTCTCCAAAGGCTTCTAAAGAAAAGCAATCAAACTAAAAAAATAATTTAAAAAAGTCTTCTTTTCACAGATGGAATTGCAGAAAATCATACTTGATGAGTGTTTCCAGTGCTCTGATCCTCAGATTTCAAGAGCATGGTAACAAGTAAAAACTTAGCTAAGTGATACCCTTGTTCTGTAATAATTGCAATAGTTAAACAATATATCTGGAGAAATCACCAATCATCAGCAGTGGCACTTTCAGGAGCTCATGCTGGGACTTTCTAGTGAAGTACGTTTGTCAGAGATCACCTACAGAATCATATTGGGTTTGCATGGCAACGTTTTGACAGTGGAAGGGCTACAGGGGTGGCTTCTGTGAGAAGCTAGAAACTTCCTATATGTCAGATAGACCCAATGCCAGCCAGCTCCAAGACAGACCTGCTGCTGGCCAAGGCTAAGACCATCAGCAACAGTGGCAGCACTTCTGTTTCTACTTATTTAAGAAGGGTAAAAAGTTGCTATGCAGCCACAGCCAGAGAGAGGAGTGAGAATATGTGAGAAACTACTGTGCAAACACCAAGGTCAAAGAAGGAGGGGGGGGGGTGAAGGTGCTTCAGGTGCCAGAGTAGAGATTTCCAGGGAGCCACTAGTGAAGCCTATGGTGAAGGATGTTGTCCCCTGCAGCCCATGGAAGTTAATAGTGGAGCAGATATCCACTTCTAGCCTGAGGAGGACCCCATGCTGGGGCAGGTGGATCTCCAAAGTAGGCTGTGAACCTGTGGGAAGCCCACGCTAGAGCAGGGCCCTGGCAGGATCTGGGGAGACATGGAAAGAGAAGCCCATACTGCAGCAGGTTTGCTGGCAGAACTTGTGGCCCTCTGGGGGACCCATTCTGGAGCAATCTGTTCCTGAAGAACTGAACCTCATGAAGAGGATCCACAGTAGAGCAGTTCGTGAAGAACTGAAACACATGGAAAGGACGTGCATTGTAGAAGTTCATGGAGAACAGTCTCCCATGGGAGAGACCTTATGCTGGAGCAGGGAAAGTGTAAGTAGTCTTCCCCCTGAAGAGGAAGGAGCAGAAGAAACAAAGTGTGATGAACTTACTGCAACCCCCATTCCCTGTCACACTGTGCTGCTGAATGGAAGGAGGTAGTGTACTCAGGAGTGAAGTTGAGCCCAGGGAGAAGGAAGGGGTGAGGTGAAGGTGTTGTAAGATTTAATTTTTATTTCTCCTTATCCTACTCTGATCTGATTGGTAAAAAACTAATTTTTTCAAGTTGAATGTTTTCTTACCTGTGACAGGAATTGCTAAGTGATCTCCCTGACATTAATCTGGCCTTCCATTATATTTTCAACCCCCTGTCCAGCTGAGGAGGGGAATGATACAGTGGCTTTTGTGAGCACCTGGCATCCAGCCAGGGTCAACCCACCACACTAGTAGATTGGAACTGATTCAATTTGTAGAATATGCAATAACATGCTGTGGGAAGAAGGTAGCAATCCTGTGATCCAGTTAAATGTTAAAACAAACAAACTTTTACATATCAACAGCGATTTTTCAGAAACTTGTATTTCTTAGCATATGTTTCTTCTCCAAATCCTTACTCACACTTACCATGATACCTTTACATCGGAGGACAGTGAAAGAAGCAGAAATATGCTTTTAAAACAGTAATTCCCAGCTCAGGGAAATGTGAAGACTTGTATTCCCTTTGCACCAAAGCATTGCTACAGAGGAAAAGGAAATGATCCAGATAAATTTGACAAGCAGTCCAAGTTTGCGTGAAAGATTTATTGAGTTTGGATAAATATCACAGCCATGCTACTCCACCTGTCATCTCCTGTGCTGTTCTTAATCCAAGGTACACCTGGAGCCATCTCTACTAATATAGCTCTGGTGTATTCACCAACTAAGTTTCTGTAACTTATCCAGAATAATGAGGAGTGATGATTATAAAAATCTGATACTTTATGGTTTAGCAAAAACCAAACACTTGAGATAAACATTTTTTTCTTTAGAACAGAAATTAAAACATCTCAATGATTTAGAACATAGGACAGAGAGATGTGATTGTGAAAAGGAACAATAAATAAATAATTAACTTGCTATTTCCCTACTTGTGGTAGTCTGCGTGAGTCATGTAGTTGAGCAATCTTTAATCAAAGTTAACGAACATTTTTGCATGAGGATTTAGTAAAAAATATATACCAGCTAGCAGTGAAATGTAACGTAATAGAAGCAGGATATTGAATTGATTTACTGTATCCAAGATGAATTTGTCAACAATATTAGATTTATAGGCTAGCTGCTTAGTTGGCTCAGTGCTGTAATATAATTGTCTCTTCAGAAATGCATTAATTCTTTACCGTGTCATGACAATTTTTTGATCATGAATAAAATTGCTTTATTCTTATGCTTTTCCTTCTTCAGATGTCAGCCTCCAGCATTCAGTTATCAGGAACAGTCAGCATTCTCATTGATTTATAAATATGATATACATATTTATAATTATATATGATGTCATTGCCCTAGAGTACAATATAGGTATTTATCATATCTATTGGCTAAAAGCAACAGCAATTAAAATTTAAAAAACAAGAAATGCAATTCCTGTTTAAATATTAACTTTATCTATTGCAATTATCTGTTCCAGTCTCTGTGATTAACCAGAAGTTCACTAAATTAACTACAATAATTCAGAGACTACAAGTTATTTTTTAAATCATCTCCAGAATAAATTTTTTTCAGCAACTGACTTCTCAGACTATTTCAGGTTTTAAGTAGATTTTCTTTTATTTATTACATATATGCAGACTAATAATTTAAATAATTACAAAGCTATTGAAAGTACATTAAAAGTTAAAATTAAACTGCAGTGAAATAAACCCCCACAACAGGACCCATGAGGTCATATTCTCATTAATACCAAAGGAATAATTTTACTGGAATAAATAGCAGATTAATTTCAATTGCTGAGGTCATTAATTAACATTTTACTGAGAAAAATCTTAAGGTAAGCTGGCAGATGACCAGTCCCTGGCCTGAGATTTAGCTAACTGAACAGACCATGAGAAACTACTGGATAAACTGCTGGACATAACAAATAATCAACAAGATGTTAGAACAACTGTCCCTGCCATGACAGAGGCTTCAACCCAGATGAAGGTTCAGATGGTGGATGCAGCCCTGCAATTCCCAGGTTGCAGGGAGTGGCTGGGGCCTCTCTTTAATGCCAGGAGAGATGGCCCTCTGCCTCTGCTGTCTTTGAAGCTGCATTGTTAACTGGAGGAGTTATAGGAGGAAGTGAACAGGCTGCACAGCACCATCAGATAACATGAGAGAAATAGACAGCATCTTCTCAGAGACAAAAGCTTGAAGAGCCTTGGACCCCACCTGTAGTGGAGGCAGAAGCTGATGACTTCACCTAAAGCATTAAAATTGTGAAACTGGTTCACCTAACTGAAATTTAAAGAGGAGTCAGACGTGTTTTTAAGCCAAGCATCTAGGCCACCTCACCCTAACCCATGCAAGACCACCAGAAGGAAGTGGGATACTATCTGTATCATAGTATCATGAGGGTGGCTGGATTTCACTAATGGTTAAAAGGGAGTTATGTGACAGACAGACTCCACAGAGTGGGGCTTTTTCAGGAGTAGAGTCTTAAAAAAGCAGCAGTGCCTTGGTGATCATATTGGTACTACTATTTTTGAGGGTTGAGGTAGTATAAAACTTTGGTAGCAGTATTGGAAGTACCAAATTTAAGTGCAGAGGTAGCAAATTCTGGGACTGTTGGGAAGAAATTTATTAGGGGTAGGTTGTTTATCCAAGAGGAGGCAATGCTGGAACAGGACTCAGGGGGCAGGATCTCAGTAAAAAAAGCAAAGATGAAGGGAGCCCAAACTGTATTTTATACTCCCCTGCAGTTACTGTGCTTTACCTTCACAGAATCCTTGGAGTTGGAAAGGACCTCTAGACATCACCTAGTAAAATGCCCCCCACCAAAGTAGGTCATAGATTCTTTGTCATAGACTTCGTTCTCAAATTCTCTATTCACATACAAGCATGGTCTGACCAAGATCAGTCAACACAGAATTTGGCTGTGTATTATATTATAAGTTTGATTTTCAAGATTCAAGGAAAGTTCTAGATTTTCTATTGCTATTAAGAATTCTTTCCTGTTTGTTCACAAGGGTCTGTTTAGTCTGCTATTTGAGAACTGTTTTTCAATTTTCTTTAAAACAAAATCATTCCCCCTAAAAAAGAAAGAAAACTTTAGGATATAGCCACCCATAGCTTACAGACATAATATACTGCTTTCTGACAGTTAAAATAAATTTACAAAGATTACTTTTGGATTTCCTCAGCTTTAAGAAAGGTAACTTATGTGCATCTTGGAGCTTGTCAAACCTCTCAGAGCTGCTTGTATTCTGACAGTGACTAATTTGGACAGTCTTCTAGCTGTCCTTAAAGCAGAGTTGTTTTAGAAGAATGAGGTCAATTCAATATGGCAATTTTTCTGTTCATCTATCAATGTCGTATCTTCTAAACAGAGATGAAAAGCATCACAATCTAGCTTGCTCCTAGGTATGTGCAGTGAGCGAGAGTAGAGCAGGTCTGTACCTATCATTTTCTATAAAAATATATAGGTGCATACGTAACTACTGAGAAGGAAAACAATTATTTAACTACACATAGCAATAGATTTTAAATTTTAAATGAGTTATTTATATAATTTCCCATATATGTTTGCCATTTAGCTAAATCTTATTTTCCAACAAAATCTAAAACAATTAAAAGATTTTTTTTCTTATTTAATTATATTTCTACAAAAATAAGCATGTCTGTAAGCATGTGTATATATGTATATAACTGTGTATGGGAATTTATAAGCTTTTGCGTGCAGAATTTCTGTATTGGCTCTGTTGTTTCAGTGCTAGGTAAACAGTCTTCCACAAATATTGCCAAAATGAAATACCTAGACTTCTTTGTGCCATAAGCTACCCACTGTCAGAATCTGGACTATTATGTCTGAGTCATTTGTTCTCATATGAAAGGTTGTTTTAATGATGGAAGGTGAGAATAATTTTGTCTTTTATCTTGACCACAGTTTCATCCTGAGCTAGGCAATGGTAAATTACTTCATGAAAATTAATGATTATCTGTCCTTTTTTTAGAAGTTATTTAATTATAAGTTTTATAAATAATGGATTAGTAATTCATTACATAACAAGCTGTTGAAGTTAGCCCATTAGTGTACCTTCTGTTATGGTTATAGGAGCCTACCATACATAGCAATTAATTTTGCAGAAATAGAGTAAGTGTTGTAGTGTTATAATAATAACAACTGATAGCGTTGTAACAGCACTCACTAGAACCATGATAATCAAGCTGGGGTCCATTTAGCATTTCCATTATAAACTACAGTTTTCAGCTTCTAATTTCTCAGCTGTTTGTAGACTATTTGGATTAAACTTGGTAAAAAAAAAATATCACTCAGTCTCCTCCCTTTCTCCCTTTCTCTTGCAACAGCCAAAACAGGCAAATTGTGAAATTAAAAACATATATATTTCTGTATGTGCTTTCATTGCAGTGCTCTCGAGGAAGACTTAGCTGGATATGAAATGAGTGTGTGCGCACTGATTTATCTGACGTTAACATAGTTATTGACGTGATAAGATAAAGCAAGAAACTTTTGAATTACTACAATATGTAATTTAATACTTTGTTACATGTACAATTGTGCTTTTACATCTCATTATTGAAAGTCCAATCTGCACTATGATACCTTTGTTACAAATCAAAATTTTACTTAGGTTGTATGCTTATGTTCCATGGCATTTCACATTAGCTAATTTGAGATGACTCTGCAATTGCAATTTTGCATCATAAAAAAGATTCAATGCCAGAAATACAGTCCTTCTGGAAAAAAAAAAAAAAAAAAAGAGGAACAAGATGCCAGGAAATGGAAAAGAAAAAAAAAAGTTATTACTCTCAAGTAAGACTGAGAGTGGATGTAAAAGAACAGTGGAAGATAGAACTATTAGTACATTACATCATACACTTTTAAAAATGACTCCCCGATTTTGTGCAGAGGTTTGGAAACACTTCTGCATTCATGTAAATTTAAGTAAATTTACTAACTAGTCCAGTGAAAAGGACCTAAAGGTATTTTTTCCATTTCCAGTCTTTACAGAGCCAGGTATCATTATACTTGTCAATCATTATTCAAAATTCTGCTTGAATTATCCTAATATTTTCATGCGTTTCTTAGATCTGAATACATCATATTCTTTCTAGGGGCAAATTTGAATCTTTAGCTATCCCAACAAATAAAGTTCAGTTTGTTAATTACTGTCAACCTTCTAACTCAAAGTCAATTTGGATTAATTACATGAATAAACAGAGATTCTTTCCATTTATGAGCTATTGTTTACATCAAATCAAGGGGATTTAATCCATCCTCAATTAGGAAATCATCTGTAACAACTTTTTTTTTATTATTTCCATCAAAAAGATGTCGATTTACTTTGAAAGTTTCCTACAATAATATGAACCACAGCTGAAGTAGAAATAGGGAGAAATGAGATGTGCAAATTGCTCATTTTAGGGGAAGAGAAGCATGCTATAATATTTTCAACACAGCAGAACTCTTGTAGCTCTTTAAATTGTGCTGACAGTCAGGAGTTTAAAAGCCCATGCAGGTATTTCTCATACAGCTGGAATAAAACTTAGTTTGAGGATGTTGTATAAAAGAGCTCTGTTCAGGCTACTTGAAGAAGCAAAGAATTGGGAGCATAAAAGTACTTCTCTCAGTATAAAGCAAATCAGTGTCACATGGCAGTTAAACTCACCGAAACTGGATTAAAAAGTTTATGAGCCTTAGATAAACGATAGATATAAAATTCTTCCTTACCTTTGTATCAGCACCTAAAGGCAGTGAGAAACCAACATTGTATAAGGATTTAATCTTCAAGTTGCTAACATAGATAATGATTCCTCACGAAAGTCCGATCATTTTGAGGTATAAATGTACAAAGATTACATTACACTGTTCAGAGTCAGTCCACTGAAGAATAATGTACAGGATTTAAAAGACATATTAATACTTCTTTGATTTTCAGAAAGTATTTTTTTTTGTTTGTTTGTTTGTTTGTTTATTTGCTTTTTAGTCTACAGTGACTTACAGCTAAATAAAACAGGATATTTATTAGGTGTAAAGCCAAAGTGAGTAATAGAAATACTTTCTCTTTATGAAGTATGCTTGTGGTTTTGGGTGTTGGGTTTTTTTTTAATAAGTATTGTCTATTGTCTCAGATAAACAATTCACTGTTCATAAAATCAAAGTAAATATATATTATTACCCCCAGCGAGCGAGAGACACTATTTATTCAACAATTATATGAAATGTTTTCAAATACCTTAAACTTACACTTGCAATTTTGCATTTATTGACAATCAAATTTCTCCAGCATTGTTCTGTGATGGACTTGTCATAAACTCATTGGATTATGACTAGTGGTTTAGTAATAAAATATTTAATACAAACTGCTACATACAATTAAGCACAGACTTATGTTTATACTACAATTTTCCACATATGATTTGATCCATGCATTGACTGCATTGGATTCAACTAATTTTCAAGTAATTGGAATTATTTAAAAAAAAAATGAGCTACACTTGGAAAAATTACAAACTCGTGGCCCAATTATTCCTATTTTTATTCAAGGAAGTTTAATGAGTTCAACAGAATTAATTCTTGGGCTTTATGAATGTTATTATCTTGGTGACTAAATACAGGCAAAAATCGCTAATATCTGCTGTTTCATTTATAGTCACTCATCTGAGAATAAATGTGTGGGAAATTTGATTTTGATAATTACTAACTATGCCAATTGAACAAGAGAAGTCCATTAACAATTATATAAAACTGCCCAAAACTGAGACACCACCTCAGATACATGAGGTGGCAAGTATCTCTGGTACCTAAATACCTCATATAGTGCATGTTCTCATACATGCTCTTGGACAGATTTGATGATGAAAACCATACTTATGGACAAAAAACGAGGAACACTTCCTGTTCATAGCTTTCCCTCCCCTTGCACTGACATGTCAACAGGATGATAAATTTTGCATATAATTCACTGGCAATGTTGATCAACTCTTTATGACTAGAAGGCATCATTCTACTTCTCTATCATTGAAGTAACTTTTTATCTGTCCTGTGAACTAAGACTCCCAAAGATAAATACTTCAGAAATGTTCTGAGGAAAAGTACTTCCTCCCCAGTGAAGCTCTGCATAAGCATCTTGAATAGGAATTAAATATTTGCATTCATCAGTATTCAGTTTTGGGATTCTTCCTATGTGACAAGGAGAATTATCAGAAGTGATTCTGGAGGCATCCCCTTTGCTGCAGTCATGCAAACAACCTGACAATGCTTAGGAATTGGATTGCTGACTCTTATGGAGTCTTACTTGAAAAAGGAAAGTGTCTTCCAGATGCTTAGATTTTTTTAAATGTCACAGGTTTTCCTGGAACTAGAAGTTATTATAGAGTTCTTCATGAAAGTGAGAGGAAAGTTAACTAGGGAATTCCCAAATATTTGTCTGTTTTTTCAGCTAGATTTTCATTCATGTTAGAATAACTGGACGTTCAAAGAAACCAGAATGGAATCACTGGCAATTCTGTCACCTGCAATTTCTCTGGTGCAGCCTACAAATATTTGGTGAAATAACTAGTCAGAGTAAGATAATTCCACATAGCAGGATTCAGTGAGGGAAGGACTCTTTCCTGAAAATTTTTCACTCTGTGCAATGTCACAGTCAACTCAAAACAAGTCAAGCAAATACTTCATATATAATCCCAGATATGCTTGTAATTTAGCTTATTGAGAACAAGAGACTGAAAAGATGTTTTCTGACGTGAGCTTGCAAAATGACCTTATAGTAGAGGTAATGGGATGATATTTCCTAACTTATCTTTTTAGTCATTGAATTCCTTAAGGATTAGATATTAGCATATTATAAACTTCCTATATTTTGACTAAATTTTCATGTGTTACTCAGTATCAACTAATGTAAAAGAAAAATAATTTCCATTTCTTCTGTGTCTTACATAAAGTGCTGAAAAAATTGCTGAATGCCACAAAAATGTGAGCTACACTGCCCAATTTTACAAGGTGGCAACATTGTTGGCTATTATACCCTTTCTTACAAGAGCCTTTGAAATGAAAGATTCACCTTGTCACGAACCCTCTCTATTGAGACAGAGTTTACAGAGCACTATAGTGAAAATCAGCTTCAAAAGAAGACAGAAAAATCGATTCACACTTTACACTTCAGTTAACAAACTGAGAGCTTTACCTCTCTTGAAATGTCATGGAATAAAAATTAAATTTCATGTAATCAAATAAATGGATAAAAAAAATATTAGTATATCCTGACAGTATGTTTTCTGAATCTTCCAGGCATTCTTTTTATGATGTAATGAGCCACCAAGACACATGCAAAACTGCATGTGTTGGTAGGATAAATGACACATCTTTTGGAGAGCTAGTGAAACAAACAACTTTTTGTTAGTAGTGTTGCAACTGTCCTAAGGAATCTTGTTGTGTCCAACAATGTTAGGTGAAACTACTTGAATTATGATAACTGGTCTGCAGCTGACTTTTGTCTGCATCAACTATAGTTGAAAACTGTTTTCTTTCTTTTTTGTGTGTGTGTGTGAATATTCTTTGAGTTTAAGTTTTATCTTTGATTTTGATTTTTGGGTCTTTTTTCCAGCTTATCAAAAAACAAGTGCTTAAGTGGAAATGTTTTCTGATTCTATCTTTTAGATCTTAACCTAGCAAGGTACTTAGATCTCCTGATGAGAGCCAGGGTGCATAATTTAGGTATTTGTTTTATCTAAATTTCATCTGACTCATAAATAAAGCATTTGCAATTCCTATTCAGACAGTGAAGATAAGTAAAATCTATACCATCAGTGATCACAGAATCACAGAACTTCTGAGGCTGGAAGAGACCTCCAAGATCACTGAGTCCAGCCTATGACCCAACACCATGACATCAGCTAGACCATGTCACTAAGGGCCACATCCAAGCTTTCCTTAAACACCTCCAGGGATGGTCATTCCACCACCAATCTGGGTAGTCCATTCCAGTGTCTAATCACCCTCTCCACAAGGAAGTGATTCCTAATATCCAACCTAAACCTCCTCTAGCCCAGCTTCAGGCCATGCCCTCTCAACCTGTCACTAGTTGGCTGGGAGAAGAGCCCGACCCACACCTGACCACAACTTCCTTTCAGGTAGCTGTAGACAGTGATAAGGTCCCCCCTGAGTCTCCTCTTCTCCAGGCTGAACAACCCCAGCTCCCTCAGCCTCTCCTCATAAGACTTTCCCTC
>JANIJG010000598.1:30235-52284 GCA_024611175.1 Megaceryle torquata | reverse complement strand
TTAGCCAGACCTAGCATGGGGTTGTCCAATCCCTCAAAAGCCACCATATTCCTTGTTCCACAAGGAATTCCACTACAGGAATGCTTAATCTGTAAGTATCCATATGAATTATTATTGACTTGTGTTTACATAGGACTGCTTTTCCCAAAGGGCTCTAAAAAGTTTTGCAAAAAAGCACAGCTCTAGTTTTCAGTTTGATAACTGATCCAAAAAAAGCCAACCCACACTGCCCAAAACTGGCTTATATAAACTCAAGATAAATTAAAGATAAATGAATTTATGTTCATTTTGCATTTTCTTTGGCAGGTAGTGATGGTCAGGATTTAAATAACTTCAGCTTGCATGAAATTACTATTTCCCTCAAAAATATTTTGGATTTGTTAGGGGTTTTGTTTGACTGTTTGTTTGTTTTTAAGGAGAGCACTGGAAGTTTTCAATTAGACTTTCAAAGGTTTCAGTATAATATAGCAAAAAATGGTGGATATTTCTATTCAAGTGCTTGATGTGCTCTAATTAGTTATGATAAACCTGCTTAAGATCCTATTTCTGTTCTAAATCAAAGCAGAGATGATGTGGAGTGTCCTGTTTCCTGCAAGTTCTTTAGCCATTTACTTCTTACGTATGCTAGGTGATTTCATTAAAATTCTTCTAACTTATGTGTTGCTGTTTTACTTCAGCATATTTCAGTTAATAGGAATGGGGCTAGAATGCTAGTTCCCTGTTCGCCTGACACCAGCCATGGCGAGTGCTCATCACACTCATCAAGCAACATCTTGCAGTCATTTTCCTTCCCTTTTACAGTTTGTGTCAGTAAGTTTTACATTCTATCTAGTGAAAATGTGAGGCCTTGTGGGTCTGCCAGCATCACTGAGGAAGCTCCCTATCTGCCTTACCATTTAAGAAGTACTGTGAACCACAGCAGGGGAAAAAATGCTTAGGAAACCAACTTTTTGAGCAGGATATTATTTAAAATGAGCCCATTCTCTGATCTAGGTCACAGCAGAGCCCCACAGATATTTGTTAGCACAACTTAATGGGGCTGTAGTGGGCCAGCTCATACGGATGAATGCCAAGGGTGATCTTCAGGAACTCCTCCACTGACATTCTTGCAGTAGAAGAATGGGAATTTCTACCAAGTTTCTGGGTTTATTTCATCTTTGCCTGAACCAAAAGTATTTGGTTTATTCAAGTTTCACAAATACTTTCTGTCATGTGTCACAGTTTAGGATCAGGATGGCCCCTTAGACCTATAACAGATGCTCTGTGTTAAACTCCATCTCTCCCCAGAGGGGAAGGGAAAAGGAATAACAGAGAGAGACTGAGTGATTAGAAAAGGCAATTAGAACAGCTTTAATGAAAATTAATTACAATAATAAATGGAATATCTACAAATATATACAAAACCAGTATTGAACCCAACCTCCCCCTCAATGGTAATTATGTCACCGTCACCACTGATGCTGTGGAGCAGGCACCAGGAGAGTCCCAGACTGGGCCCTGCAGCAGACAGGAGCTGTGTTCAGGAGCTGAACTGTGGTACTGGATTCAGGAGCACACAGATCAGGATTAAAGGCAGAATGGGCAGAGTCCTCCTCAGATGCTATGAGGAAGAAACCGGAAGAGGACTTGAGCCAAACTGAGCAAAGCTGGCAGAGCAGACCAAGAGGGCAAAGAGAGAGATGAAACCCTCCTGATTCCTCAGGTTTATACTGAATATGACATATATGGGATGGAATCACTTGTGGGTTTGGGGTCACCTGCCCTGTCCACTTCTCCCTGCAGGTGTGGCCTTCTACTTTCTGCACCCAAAATATGCTGCACAACATCTAGCAGCAGCCTTGGTCTGCATACCAATCCTTGGTACTAACTCTAACCATGGGATGTTATCACTGCCAGAACAGACACTGTCTGTGAAAACACACTACTAATTTCAGAAAGTGCAGTTAGAAAAACTTAGCTTAAAAGTACAATCACTGAACAGAATTAGTTTTGTTCTTGCTCAAAGCAGGACACACGTAGCGAATGTGTGTTGCATATGAGTTCTACTGGAAAAACAAGCTAACAGCTGTGTCCCGTTTGTATGCAATTCCAGTTGTAATTTAGTATAATTCAATAGTTATGCCTTTGACTTCAGTGAAATTGAATTGAATGAAGAGTATTATATCCTGAGCATACATATAAAACTATTCTGCAATTGAATGATATTAAGCATTTTGGGATTGTGTATTTTCATGTGCATGCACAAAAGTGAGAATTTAAGCCCCCATATTTGCTGTAGTTCATTTTCTTCCCTGCAAAAATGGAAATATTTTTGCTATTGCACTAAGTAGACTACCTCCTATACTTCTCTATTTTTATGCTGAGGCAGAAAGAATCAAGACTTTTTGTGAAAATGTCTGATTCTCCTCTTGATAAACAAACATATTTGAAGGTAGTTATGTAGGTTGGTGACCTTGTCCGCTCCAGGTTAAAGAAGGAAGATTAGAACAACAATTGGAATAATTACCTTTCCTTTAAGTTAAAAAACTAATTTTTGTGTCTGGCAAGCACTTTAACAAAATGGGGTTTATCTGTATTAAGCAACAATTCCAGCAGATGCTCCAAAGAGGAGGCTTCTTCTACCAACTGTGTCAGACAGCTTTGAGGCTTTTGTTCATTTGGGTTTTTTTATGCCTCATGTACTGCAGAATTTTAAAAAATGGTGCCTACAGGAGCAAGACTATTTTTAATGTTATTTATAGACATGTTTATTGGGTGGAAAAGATTGTACTGAAATGCCTACTTAAAGCAAATCAAACATGACTGCATATGTATGCCTATTGCTGCTTGTTTCTCATTTTCTTAAATTACTAATCCCATAGTCCTCTGCTCATGTAGGTTGTTTAGAGAAACAGATGACATGTTGCAGTATTTAACAAGCTCAAGTAGAGCCAGGATCAAGACAGAAGGTGTTTGGTATTAAATAGAGCACAGTCTATGAAAAGACTTACCACAGTGACAAAAGACAGGCAAATATGACATGCTTTGTAGCCAGTGGCCTAAGAACTAAAGCAGTTAGCAATGTCCAAATGAACCAAAAGAATTATTTGACTGAACCTTTGTTGTTCAAGATAATGAACATTTCTAATCACTCCTGACAAAGGCTAGCAAAATAGTTTTAATTCTAAAGCAAAGACATGTAGTGAGGCAGTTTTAGCTCATAATCTTGTAAGCTATGTCATGAAAGAAAGGAGAAGAACATCAAGTATGTAAACTATGATTTCCAGCTGTTGCCCAAGCTGTGTTTAATGAAAGGGTACAATCCCCTCTGGACTAAGTCCTGAGGTTAAGTCTAAGAAGTAAGTCACAAGAAGTAAGAGGTGAATAGCCAGTAAATTCTAAGAACACAGTAAGTTACTTTAGGAGTGAAAAGGTATCTTGCTCTCATTTCTAAGTTGCCAAGAAAAAGCACATTCGCTTGCTGTGGTGCTCTGCTAAGGACTTGCTGGTAAAAAAGTGTATCCAATCTACTTTGCAGTGGATTTACACTGGGCTTTATCATAGTCTTTGGCGTGGCTGCTCAAGGTAAATATATTGTGTTGCTACAGCATTATAACTGACCTGAAAAGGTTTTGGAAAAGGACTAACAGCAGCCGTATCAAGTTCAACAAAGAGCAGTGCAAAGTTCTGTGTATGGGGAGGAATAATGCCATTTATGGGTATAGCCTGGGTGCTGACTAGCTGGAAAGCAGATCTGCCAAGAAATACCTGGAAGTCCTTATGGGCAAGAAGTTGAACAAGAGCTCTCAATGCACCCTTGCAGCAAACAGGCTAACAGCATCCTGAGCTGCATTTGGAATATGTTGTCAGCATGTTGAGGTAGGTGTTAATTAGGATGGTGCCATTAGGATGGCTGAGCAAAGATTGTTTTATAAGATTCATTAATTTCAATCTGTCACGGAATATTTCATTTGCAAGTCTGTGCTTTTCTGCTGCCTTGAGACACATTTTCTCTCCTCTGCCCTCTGAGTCTGTGTTTTTAATTTTTCTTCCCTTACTTACCTCCTTTTCTGCTCCATTTTATAATTTACTTTGTTTATCCTTATCATAACTTAAATTTAGCTCTGGCCAGTAAAAGCATTCTGACCCTTTCTTTTAACTGGGTTGATCAATGGGTTGTTGTTTCTGTTAAAGGAAGAATGATAAATTATTTCTAATACAGTTCAAACAGGTTCCTTGGAGCACCACAGGAAAACAAAGATGATGTTGGTTACAACACCAAGTCCTTGCTTGGTGTGCCTTTTTCTTGGGTAGTAATGGTACTTGTTCAAATTTCCCATCTTCTCCCCACTTTTTTTTTCCTTTTCAACTTCTTTGTCTGCTTTACTGGACTTCCCTTATGCAGAAAGGCACACTTCTACAAATATCATCTAGTGAAACTCCAGTGCTAGCGGTGCACATATCTTTGTGTGCTAATCTATATGGTTGGTAGTGTAGTGTTACTGTCCATTTAACAAATAAAGGCATATTTTATAATTTCTAGAACTTGGAATAATTTTAGGGAATGACACTTTCATTAAATATCTAGCCATTCTCAAAGTCATGCTTGATATCTTTCTGTGACTGTTAGAGGAAGAATTTTCTAACTTGCATATACAACTTCTTCACAATGTCAGTTGACTTGTTACCCAATAGGGGACGTTACCTCTTAGAGTATTTGTACAAAAATGATATATTTTGTATTATGAAATATAAGATTCAGGGCCATGAAATCTTTTTGCTTTATCAAATTGAAGTTTATTGCTGTCTTCTAATCTGTTTTACTACATGTACCTGTAAACCTTTGATTGAAACAAACCTTTATCCGAAATTTACACTTTTTTCAGTGTTGTGTGAAAATGATTTTGGTTAGAGTGTGTTAGTGTTTCGGAGTGTTGGCACTTCTGTCTGTTGTTTTCCTATTGCGTTTAATATGGATTTGTGATAATTAATCTTGATGTTTACCAAGATGGTTACTTGTTTCAGAGGGGTATTTGAGTGGGGAAACAAAGGCATTTTTAAAGACATACAGAATAATAACAAATAGCATGGTTTTTATCTAATCTAGCTGCATTATTCATATGAGTGATATGGAAAACATTTCATATCTGTGCTGTAATGAACATTCATAAAACTTAATCATATTTTCTTACCTTTTTAATACCTGTATGAAAATCAGAGAATATTACCTTATCAGAGAGTATAACCTTACAGCAGCATTATCTTATCTTCCACAAGGGTAATGCCAGTGCATTTAACATTGTATTTGCCAAAGAATAATATCACACACAATCCTGTTAACTACTGTGAGGGTAAGCTTTGAAATTTGTGAAAAATTTGTTGCACTTCTGAAGCTTCTTTAAAGCAGCAACATACATATCCACTTTAGTGTGAAAAAGATTTATTTTTTTTTTACATGAAAAATTTGGGAATGTGGATGTGTTTTGCACTCTTTGTAGTCATATAGAAAGTCTATTACAGACAGAATTTGAAACTTTAGTCACAGATTTGTGTCTTGGTGGCAGTGTTATAATTTCTCTGATTTTGCTGTGGGCGAATTGTACTTAACTGACTCTAGTATGTCTGTCTTGGATTTCTTGATACCATTTTAGAGAGTTGTACACAATTTAATGTAGTTTTCTTTACAGTTAAGCAATATGTACTCTCATAGAATTGATACCATCAGTAAATACCAAGTTTTCACTTAGATAATCTGTTTCTGAACTTTACAAAATGAGACAGGTCATTTCCAGATGAGTCTACAGAATGTGATTATATCTGAGATCATATATACCTTGTGCTTTCTGTTCCTGAACATTGTGACTGGCGAGAGTTGTGTGTCAGCATAAATGTTCCACTGTAAGACATCCCCCAGCCTCCACCTATCTTAAAAGAATAGAAGTTGCATTTTATATGGGATTTACTGTTTTCATTCCTACCAGATGATGATAGAAACTATAAAGATTTAATATTAGCTATTTTGTCTTGTTTAGAACTTTTATTTTTAGACTATGCTGTGTAATGTTAAGGAAGAAAAATATAGATTCTTTGATACATAAGAGGAAAAATACTATAAATATTGTTATACTTAGTTTAATTTAAAATGACATGATAAATGTAATACATGATGTTAGTTTTATTTCTAATTTGCTTAGCCATTCACTCCATATTTACAAAAAGCCCCACTTCTCTTTTAGGTTATAATTAAAAAATTATTCTGTAGAGCACATCTAGGAAATGGCCTTTCTTCACTTGAAATGCTATAAAATTAACTTTTCATGGACTGTAAGTAGCACTCCAGAGACAGGTTCTTTAATGTACTGGATATTGCTTTCAAAGTAGTCTTAATTGTCTAAATTAATAATGGGGTCCCCCCCCTTTGGTTCTTATAAGGGACAAATGGATTTGAATCACTCTCTAAAGAATTGAATCACTGGCCATCTTTTACTGATTACTTTTGCATTCATTGTGAAATTAAAAAGAAAAGAAAAGCAAGGTCACCTTCAGCGTGTTTTTTGTTTGTGAGAAAAGCAAAGGAAAGTGACTCCAACTCCACTTAACCAGTTTTTTGGAAACAGCAGGCTGCAAAACTGCAGGCACTTGCGTTAACTCTAGATGACATATATATATATATATAAAGGCAATGTGATAAATTCTGACTTCACTGAAAAGTTATATTTGTATTGATCTTAAAAAAATGATGTAGTAGTACTGTTTTGAAACAAAGGCTGATACAGATTTCTGAACTAATCTGCAAACTAGAGGAAGGGAAAAAGCCTCATTTGTGGGTGTGTGTTTTTTTTTTTTCCCCTCTAGCTGTACACTTTTCTCATTAATGTGAAAATCTGCTTTGTGGGATGTATATGAGTTTTCTGTACTCCATCTGTCAGCTCAGAAGAGACAGAAATTTAGTCAGGAACTTTATTAATCACTTGGGGATCAGATGGGTATGTAATTAGCCCAGAAGAGCTTTTAAAAATGTTGTATATAAGCTATGGTAAATCAATTCCAGCTCAAAAAAATCAGGCTTGTTTGCAAGCTTGAACTTTCAAAAGTAGTACATACTGAATGATAGTGTGCTAGCAACTTGATGGAAAGCTCTTTACTGCTGGGTATCAGTGTCGTAGATCCTTAGTGGTAGCACTCAAATTTTAAAAAAGGAAATATGGGAAATTAAAAGATTGAGAAATAGCTGTTTAGATAGCCTCAAGAGCTAGTGACAGACTTTGAGGAAAGCAAAGTCTATGGGCTTTCATTTGTGCTTATGACTTGGGCTCTCATGGTACAGGGATATGCCTTTTCCTGCTGTACCTGCTCATGATAGAGAAAGTATGAAAATATATCATGTCCTGTTTTAATTGTGACTACTAGAGTATTAATATAGTGAAACAAATGGAGCAAATGGAAGCAAATACCTATGGCCATTTAATGTAATGGTATCTTTAAGAAATCCCCCCCCCTTACTGTATTATAGCTGCTATTTTAATATTAAATATTGCTCTTAAACAAGATGCATCTTGTATTTATTAATTCAAGGAAAGTTAACTAAGGGAACAGGAAGACTGAATGGAATTTGGTGGCCTCTTTCAGATTTGACAATTTCCTCTGTAAAGAAGCTTAAAGTGAGTGGAAGTTTATTTTTATTTTTTGTTAGTATAAAAGTACAATATATTGTAAATGTGACAGCTGCAGTATGATGATTTTTGTTTAGAAAGGAATTCACCCTCATTTTTTGTGGAATTTTCCCTGGCAGAATGCAAGACTTGACATTTTAATGCTAATGTTCTTATAATGACATTGTCTCTTTTTTTTTGAAAGCCTGGCTGGCAGTTTCAGTCATTCTAATGCAGTGTATTTTCATGAAGACAGGGATGCAAGTGGTTTGTACTGTAGACTTGCATATTGTTGTTAGAGACCATTTACTAACTCTACCTTCAACTGAACCATAGCGGGTTACTACAAGCAATTATGGCAAACACCTGCTGTGGGAATGCACAGGGTAATCCATCTTTGCAGCTAAGAGAAGCTTACATTATGCACAGGTTTACAGAATTTATTCATTAGCAAAAGTAATATTACAAGATTGTTGTATGTAGAGAGATACTTTTTAATTGCTTAAATTTTAATATGATGGATTTCAAGCTATCTTGAATTGCCTAGATAACTGGAAGTGAAAATTCTCTCCTAGCATGGCAGAGTATGTATCCCATATCTCCAAACTCCCTCTCTCAATGTTTTGGATTTCCACATGTAGAAGACAAATCTTACTCTTAAAGATGATACAAATGTTTAGATGTGTCTGGGTCTTCAGTGGGCTTTCAGCATGTATGATTTTCTTAGAATCATAGAATGGTTTGGGTTGTAAGGGACCTCTGAAGGTCATCTAGTCCAGCCCCCCTTCAGTAAGCAGGGACATCCTCAACTAGATCAGGTTGCTCATTGCCAAATCAAGCCTGACCTAGAATGTCTTCAGGGATGGGACCTCCAGCACCTCCCTGGGCAACCTGTTCCAGTGTTCCACCACCCTTGTAGTGAAGAACTTTTTCCTAATGTCCAATCTAAATCAACCCTGCTCTAGTTTAAAACCATTGCCTCTCGTCCTACCACTATGTGCGCTTGTAAAAAGTCCTCCAGCTTTCTTGTAGGCCTCCTTCAGATACTAGAAGGCTACTGTAAGGTCTCCCTGGTTTCTAGGCTGTACAATCTCAACTAACTCCACCTGTCTTTGTAAGAGAGGTGCTCCAGCCCCCTGATCATTTTTGTGGCCCTCCTCTGGGCCCACTCCATCAGGTCCTTGTCCTTCTCATTTTGCATGCTTTTAATCTGCATGTATAGACTGATTCATTAACAAAGGCATATTCTTTGCACTAACATCTTAACATACATTGTAATACCTGCATATATACAGGTGAAGCTCTTAGATCTGGTGTTTAAAACTGTCATCACCTGCCCATACAGTTAATTAGTTATTAGTATATCTGATTATATATATCCAGAATTGTGCAGTCCTGCACGTGTGCAAGTGAAAATCAGGCTCTTTCTATGCAAGTGATGAGCTGATGGAAAGAAAAAAAAAAAAAAGAAAAAAAAAAAAGGTGTATTATCCATAGAAGAACAATTGTAGAGAATAACAACTGAATTTTCTGTGTCACTGTCATATAAAACTGCAGAGATTCACAGATATTGTGTATTTCAATACCTAGCACAACAAACTAGGTCAAAGATCATGTTAGTTCTGTACCTCTTGTTCTTTCTCTTATTGGGTCTCTTTGGGTCATAGTTCAGGTGTCAGTTGGAAAACACAGAGCCTAAAGTGGTATTTTATTTCCTTGATCGTTACTAAAAGCTGAATTCATTTTAATAACAAGGGAGAATTTTCCCAGGTTTTTTATATGATTTAGAAGAATATTAATGTCATGTTCAATAGACAATATATCTGTTTATCATAAAGTAAGAAACATGTTGCCACAGCTGGGACTCTTAATAATGCCTCAGTTTGCTTAATTGTTTAGTATTGCATTTATAATTAAGACTCATTAACTTGTCACATGTTAATAGTGGGGATGGACCCTGAAAAAGGCTGTTAGTGTCCTGTAGTTCTGAATGTTCATAGGAATGTGTTAATTTTCTGTTGTTTCAACAAAAGCGATAGAGAGCAGTGGAAATTGATTCTTATGAAGTGCTGTACTAGTAGAACGTGTAGTTCTGTATTGTTCGGTAGGCAGCTGGTAGTTAAGAGCTGTGTAATAAACAACTAAAGATAATTTGCTGATCGGTATAAATTGTGTAGTTGTATTTGCAATAGGATTTTGAAGTGTACCTAATATAGAGTTGAGTCTTGTTTGTTTTGTAAAGCAGCCCTGGCCACAGTTGTGTTCTACTTCTTGTTAAGTGTTTGCTTTGTAATTGATATGGGGTGCATTGTGCTGTGATTGCCTGGTGGAGATGGGTCGTGTAGCCGCGGGGTTTCCGCCCAGGACCGGTTTGCCTGGAGCGTTGAGGTGGTGCCGGGAGGGGAAGGTGTGCTGACGGCTGTGAAGTTGCACACGGGGTAGAAACCTGAGAACTACCAGAAGAAAATACTAGAACAACTAAATGCGCAGCCGCCAGAAAATTCAAACTGCCACGTTACTTGGAGCCACACCCCAAAGCAAGAGACTATAAACGTAACGCGTTTTGTAATCCGAGGCGTGAGCCGTTGGTGGAGATGCGACTACCTGGTTGTCCAGCGCGCTGCCTTTTTGCTTTCCAAATAAACAATTGATTATACCCTATTAGAGTCTAAGTTTTCTAACTATAACAAGCTGTATTCCTTTTGATGGCATTTGTTAATCTTTTATAAAGAAGATTTGAATATTCACCAGCAATTTTAATATGGTGTGTTAGAAATCTCTTAGAAGTTAAGTTGCAGAAAAGTTAAATTGGGAACCCTTGCGTCCAAAATGTATACACAATCTTGAGAGCACACCAGAGAGACCTCCAAATGTTCTGGTTATGTACCTCTGGGTAAACTTTTAAATTCCCTGAATGTAGGTCAGAAAAATACCACCAGCTGAAATGAGCAAGAATATTTCAGGGAGAAAAAAACAATACTACCTCAATTAGCTTTTGAAGATCTGTAAAGGTTCTTTGTACTACTAGAGTCTGTACAAAGATACACAGTTTACAGTAACTGTTTTAATATGCATTCTGTGCATCTCATACATAAATGATGATTTACCAGAAGCTCTGGAATTGATTTCATTCAATAACAGTTTGGGATCAAGACCTGAACTGGAACATACTTAATCTTTTCCTTTTTTACTAGTATTTTCAGCATTCTACAATATTGCACAGACAGTAAAATTACACTGAAAAAATTAATCTAGAAACATTGTTTTAATCAAGTTTATATTTGAAAGAACTGATTTCTTGCATGCACATTTTTCCCTGTTTTGCTGCAATTACTTTGGACAATGTGAACTTGTGGCATAGCTAGAAGGAGATTACAGCTGAGGTTTCTCCACAGAGAAAACCTGGTTTGGCATCTGTGGCACACCATATCCCTTACCTGCATATATGCAACTATGAGGAATTTAGCAAGCAGCTGGTCTGCCCCACAGTTTTTCCCACAAGTTGGTGGGTCGAAACTTGAAAGATTTTTACTAATTTTGTGATACATCTGTGAAGGGTTTTTTTTATATACCAACTTTTTCCTCTTACAACATTGTCCTATGCTGTGTGTTTAGTTAGCTGTTTCTATTATAAGACACAAAAGCAAACCACTGTATTAGAAGGAAATATTGGACTTGCTGGAAAATGACCCTTCTAGGTCTATTGACCACATTGCAGAGCTTAGCAAATAGCATCCACAGAATAGTTGCTGCTTGTGGAAGCTACATAATAATCATAAGCCATTTTTGTGCTTCATTAGCAGTTACGGACTATTTTTGAGGTGATGTGTGCAATATACAATATTTTCTCAGAAGCCTATCACATGCACCAAAAAAAAAAGAAATCTGATTAAAACAGTATCAGAGAAAGCATTGAGATGTGCTGTTAACTTGAAATCTCATTAGGCTATAACAAGTTAAAGGCAGGGCAAATTTTATGCTTCAGCAAGTTATGAGGGTCTCTCTAACATTTTCAACCATAAATAATTAGTTCATGGTGATGATACTTCAGTTAGTTCCTTCTCTTGCAGCACAGTATATTGAAGTAGAGCAATCTGTTGGGTGCAGATAAGCATTTACTGAAAGTCATTATAAGGTAATAGGAATTTGTTCAGAGACCTCCACTAAAGCTGAAGTTGAATAACCACAGGAGCAAAAACTACATACTAATGGTCCAATTACACTCACAACAACTTACACATAATTATTATTTAATAATTTATAACTAAGAAAGTTAAGTGATGATGTGTTTCATTGCTAGATTACAGATTTGAAGTGAACTGAGTATGGTCTTTTTCATAGCATAGTCTCAAACAGATATGGCAAATGGCATTATCTTCTGCTGAGTTTGGAAGCATGTTTACTGAGGTTATTTAGATTTATTTAAGTTACTAATGAATGCACTAAATATAACTGATTTTTATTTCTGTTGGCACAAGACAGGAAATTACCTTTCTTTCTTGGAATGTTGATAAGGTTAATTGTGGGTGTATTGGTTTGTTTGATAGTTAAACACCAATATTGTTTTTCTTATTTTAAAACTGGAATGAAATAGTTCTAATTCGTATACCAAATTGGGGCAGAGCCTGGAACAGATCTGTTCTCCATATTTTGAACTGGAATGCAGAGCTGTTAACTCCAATAAGCTGTTTTCTTCTGGGTTTCCTAACAGGGAATTTGGAATGTTTTTACAAGTGAGCTAAAGATAATCAGCATGAGCATATTTTAAAGTGTACATATATATCTTGTTTTTAAGAAAAGCATTAAAAAAATCTCTTCTTAGGCAAACCACAAACATTCATTGAAACCTATGCAATGTTAAATTCTTTTGTACAGTAATCTGAAAAAGGGTCATTAGTTTTTTGCACCTCCTAAAGTACTCATCTGTTACAGTCCTCAAAAAAAAAGGAAATAATTTTAACAGAATTTCAGAGTAACTTGCTGGCAAAAATCTTGGAAGAAGTTAAATTCTGAGTCCACAGAAAGCCTATTATATGAATCTGACTCTTCTTTCTGATTTTACAGGTCTTTTTCCATAGAATGTCATTGTAACTAGCTTGTGATTTGCTGGTATCAGTCAGTGGAACATTAGAAACTAATTCATACTTTTCAGATAATTCTTTCCACTTTGTGTTAGCCATATGCAGAGCTGTACTTCTGCAGGTTTACACAGCAACTGACTGTTGTCCTTTTATAGCACCTCCATTTTATCTGAGCAGGGTGAGAGACTATTCAATTGTTAGTTTTTAAAATTGCTATTCAAAATACTATTTATTTCCTTTATATTTTGGAGAATTTCCAAACTTCAGATTGATACAGTATCAATGGAGCTCATGAGGAAATGTAGAAGTTTTTTGATACTGTATCAAGATAGTATGATGGTTATAAATAAGCTCTGCATGTAATACTGTCTGATGACACTGAACAACACGAGATTCATTTACATTGCAGCAAGTGATACAAAAAGGAAAAGAACTTCCGAAAAGATGATAAGTGGTGTTAAACTGGAAAGCTTTTCTGGTAAAGAGTAGATGATATGACAAGAAAAAAGAATACAAAAAGCTTTATTTGTTGCTTAGGAGAAAATTATGTCTTACAAAAGGAGGGGAGACATGAAATGAGGTTAATACTAGACATAAAAATACATAGAAAAAGGAATGTGAGATCCAGAAAAACATTCAGAAATGCAAATCTGAAGAAAAAGATATTACATCTCTGTGATAATGTAAAATAGTATAAATAGTTGACAGAGCTACAGTTAAAATTTTAAAAATCCTATATGAAAAAATACAGAATAAAATTCTTAGCAAATGTCTGGGGTTTTCCCCCATGTAGAATTTGGCTGATTTAAAGGAAGTATTTGTAAAACTTACTATGAAGTACTTCGTAAAATTACTATGTTGAAGACAAGTATTCTTAGTATTTCTGTTTAGAAAGTCTGTTTATTTGTTAATATCATATACTCTCTTCCTGTCTGTCCAAGCCCAGTAGAAAGTAGTGGGCATTTATAGGCTGCTTTGCATAATCTGAACAAAATTGAAGAATTTGGCTCTATGTTGAAACTGGTCAAGTGATTTTAAAAATATTAACAACTAAAGATCAGTTATGAGCATAATTTGTTATGAGCAACAGATTTGTGATACCAGCGTTTAATTAATGTGGGTTGAATTCTAAGGTTTTCTTTATGACTGTATTTGACAATTATTAGGTAAAAATATATTCTAAGACTAATAATAATTTTAAGATTATATATTTACAAGCATTATTACAGAACTTGATGGCCAACTGAGATAAGTTTGTAGGATTTATTTGAATATATCATTCCTCTGTTGATTAGTCGTAATTTTTCTTTCTTCCCCATAGCTTTTCTTATCAAAAAGACAAAAATTTTGATGACTAGTTTTGTCTGACCTACCAGTACATGAATGCAAAAGACAACATAATACTCAGTATTACTCTTTTAACCTTAAAGAGTTTGTATGCACAACTAGATCCAAGTTTATATTAGCAAAGTTCCTTACAGGCTAATGCTATTGTGTGTAATACTTCCTCTAACGTATCCTTAATTTATGCCATTAATCATCAATGACAAAAATTTTAACCTTTTATGGCCTCCTTTTAAATTAATGACAATTAAGCCTCACAGGATGTCAAATTACTTAGATTACTGCTATTGATGGCCAGTCTGCCAAATGAATGGATGTGACTTTTATGGTTCCTTTTGTGAGGTAAATTCTGTAAGAATCAGGAAAATAATATATTTCCTACCTTAATCTAGAGTAATTTCTTCAAATAGAATTCTCCATGGAAACTAAATTATGTAACTTTCAATCACATTTCTGAAATAAAACCTTGTTCATCATCTTTTGATCTCCTAAGACTTGCTCTTAAATAGTGTGTTCTCAAAATTGAATGAATTACTTAAATTACTTACATTAATTTAAAGGACAAAAGGAAATTGATATACCAAAATCAAGAAACAGCTTTTATTTTTACTTTCCACTAGAATTTTTTGTAGGCATTTTGGACATATGAGTATAATTATCCCAATATGAAGGATGGTAGAATAGACTTTTCTCTCAAAATTATTAAATGGATAATCTTAAAATTTTAAATTACCCCAATCCCATAGAGATAATATTAGAAAATTATTATTGATAAGAAAAGCCTTGTGCTGTATAATGTTTTGGGGTTTTTTTCATTCTTTTTCACTAAGTACACTTGCATGCAGCACTGGCTTTTTCTATTGTAAAGTTTGTCCACTCCTGCTGGTTTTTTTCTCTGAAGTTACTATCTTCTCTTTGTGAAGAAATGTAAATGGTTGTGGTAGAAGTCTTTCAGGGGTCAAAAATAAAGGATTAGGGTGACTCCTGGTGGGAAATAGTCATTGGAAACTAATATAATATCTTAAAAAAAAAAAGAAGGTCCTGTAAATCTAACGAACCTTTGGCTCACAAAATGAAAATGCTATCTAAGCTTTTTAAACTGCTTCTTTTCCTAAGCAAAGCATAGCTTCCCCTCCCTCCCTTCTTCCAGCAATTCTTTTTGATGCAAATATGCTTTTAATCGTATAATAAGATTTTTGTCTCTTATGAAGACAGAGGAATGTTGATCAGATTTAGGCTGCCTGCCACAATGGGCAGAATTAGGTTTCGTAATAAACCTTATAAAACAAGGAAGAATGATCAAAAAGTGATAAAGGGATTACAGATAACAGTGGATATATTTTCTATATAGTAGGCAAACGCTGATCTTTATTGCAGTGAATTAGAAAGCAGAATTTTGATTTTTTGTTTGTTTGCTTCAGACTGTTAATGGCTGCTTTTCTGGATAAACTACCAGTGTTGTAAATACTTTGTTGCAGTTTGTAATGCTTTTATTAAAAACCTTACCAAAAAAAAAAAAAAAAAAAGAAAGAAAAAAAATTCACTTCTTTTAAATAAAAGTGGTGTATTTTTCAGAGTGAGAAATTTCAAACACCATTTGAATATTAACAATAAGAAAAAATCAAGAGAAAAGTGTGTGTATAGGGGATGGGTGAGATGGTCGAGTATATACCAGAAATAAACTTCAGATAGAAATCTGAGTGTTTCTAGAGGACCAGTGTCAAATTGAGAGGCAGAATTATTTAAAAGACAGGAGGGATGGGAAAAACTCTTTTTGTGACACTTGAGCAGCCATAAGGTAATATATTTGTAAGTACTTAGTTTTAAATTTTTCTGCTTTATTCGGTAATTAAAATACTTTAATTCTGCACTTTCTGGAGAGCAGAACGAAGAAAGAGTTTGTGACATTATAATGTAAAAATAAATTCTTTTTACAACTCTTTGCCTTTTATTTATATTTATAATTTATTTACATGTACTGTGTCAGTATTGTTGGTAGAACTTACAAGCTACAAGTCTGTCTGAAAAGTGATGGTTTCCTAACTCCTGCTGCCTGATTATTTGTAAAGAAGCATACTATTGCTGCCTTCATTCTACTTAAAATAAAAACGTGGGCCAGGTTAAAGTATGAGTCTATAGCTATGGTGATCCTATGGCTTGAGTTAGCAACTAGAGCATACACCTGACATCTCAAGAGGGGAAGACTGGTTGCTAGCACATGTGAAAGCCTGTGCCTCTGCTTCTTTGGTCACTATGTTAACCAGCTTAAACTGATGCTGCCATATGCTGTAATCAGATCTAGGTTTCCCAATGTAGATGTACTAAGAGCCAGTGTAGCTGTTCTGAGAAAAGATTTTAAGTTTTATTATAATTTTTATATCTTGGGAAGGTTACTGAGATTGATGACTGTGTTGGGTAATAGCCTAACTAAAAATAATTGGCTTGCAGGAGAAAACTTGTTTTACACTGATGGTTTGTGAGACTTCCTATGGAGTATTTCACTGTCCCCTAATTTGAAATGAGGTAATACAACAAAATTCACAACCTAGCCCGTGTGCACAGAGCAGGATTGGCAGAACCTGGGTCATACCTAAGAGACTTAATGCTAGAAGTTTCACAAGGGATGAATGTGCTTGTCTTGAAAATGACTCGGTGCTTCCTGGTTCAGTCATTGTTTGTGGGTATTGGGCAGTCCTGACTAGCTTGTGGAAATAGTCTGTGTCCTGTAAGGTGAAAGAAAGATTAGCATGTCTGCTTTTCTGAGAATGCAGATGAAATAGATGAATACGGGACTTGAAACTGATACTGTCTCACTTTGAAAGTTTTATGTAGATTTAGCTTATGTTGACAATAGTGTGCAGCTATAATGAGAGTACATTTTAGAACATTATTTTCTGATAACAAAAATGTAACGTGTACTGGGTATACTAGCATTGCACTAACCATAGTTTCATTATGTGCCCTTCTTGGAGTGACTAGCTGAAAACTTGTGGGAGATCCTGAGAAGGACCAGTGTCTTGGTAGATAAGCAGCTATGTTGAACATACTTGATGGTGCAAGTCTGTGTGGGATTATCTGGAAATGTCTGAATAATTGTCCTTTGGTCTGTGACTGTAATTTAGTCTCTTTGTGAGGTTCACTTCTGTGCTTCGACCAGTAATAAGGCTTTATACACTAAAATTGTGTGGAGGTAGAGTGGGAAAGACTTGAAGGAAGCTTTAATGATGAATATGTCTGCAATCGAGTGGACACATGGGAAAGAATTTAGCTTCTTGAAACAAGCAGAACTATTTGCAGTGGAAAGGATTTACAGAATCTAGCACTTGAAAGGTGAGAATACAGACAACGAATCCCATATTTAGTTGGCTTTTTTCCATCAAATGCTGGTCTACCTATCCTTGCCCAGTTTAGCTTTGTCATTGCATTTGCAGTATTCATATGTACAAATGTGGTGATGGGGATCTGTTTAATTAACTTGTTTGTGGTGCTTCAGGATTAACACTCTGGGACTCAAGTCGTATCATCCTTTGCAACAAAGCAGTGTGTAGTTGTGGCTAACCTTTTATACCTAAATAGTAAGACAAAACTTTTGAGTTTCTCTATAGGAAGAAAAATATAATCCACTCTGGATTATGCAAAAAATTGAAGTTGAGAGGTGTTTGTTTAACTGCTTTCCATACAGGAATGTGTGCAGCTCACAGAGCTTGGTATGCAGAAGTCAGGCTTACCTTAAAAAGAATTATCCAAGATGAGTCATAGATTAAAACCTTGACATTTAATAAAGCTGATGAGCTGCTATGAATACATGACAGCAGTGAAATGAAACACTTCCATGCAAGGATTTAAGGGAATCTGCAAACTGTAACATGACAAAGCAAATACCTAATTTTATCTATGTAGCTAATGACAAATGATGATAATATTTTCTTGAAATACTGAAGAAATAAACTCTTAGGAGAAAGAGGACATTATTTTCTTTGAAAAAAATGAAATATATCTTTAGCTAAACTTTAGCTATACCAAAGCAGAAGAACCATACTGACACTTGAAACAGCCTAGAAAATACCTGAACTCAGCTGGAATTGTTCTAGATTCAAGTAAAATTTAATAACCCATAAAACAAAGGAGGTTTTATTTTTAACTAGCTGAAGTACATAATTTTCCTTCCTGAAGTATTGAATTCTATTGATAGTAATGAGATTAATTGTGAATAATTTTTAATCTAAAATAAAATATTTACCCTTAAAAAAATCAATTTGAATGCAAACTGGAGTGGCTCTTCATTAAAATGAAAATGCATATAAGCTTAAAATTTCACTTGTACTTATTGAACATGGGAAACAGTTATTGAAACAAACCTTTTAATCGTAAAATTAATAATGGTGGGTAAAAAAAGGCTTTTAACAGCAACAGCACTAGCCATACCATCCTTTAGGGTGTTGCTGGAAACGTCTCTTTCCAAAAGGACATCTGCAGCTTTGAAAGCTTTGCTTGTGATAATCTGGAGGTTTTCTGCAAAGCCTGTGAGAAGGGTCATTCTTTTATCCAGTTCCCTCCAGATGTGCGCCTCAATGAAAAGATAATCACCCTGTGTGAAGGAACATCAGAGAAACTGGTTACATTTCATCTTATAACTATGCTGTTCTAAGACTGTCTTCTTGATGTGGCACATCTATATGTAACTGAGACGTCACAAGAGTATGGAGAATTAACAGTCACAAGTGCAAAGCAGGAAAGAAATAATAATAATAAAAAAAGAAACAGATCATGGGTGTAAACTTAATTGTTTTGTCCACTCCAGTACAAGTTTAGGAAGTACAATGCTAATAAGTTATTTATATTATGAAGAGGTGGGCTTATCATCTTGTTAGAGACCAACTAGCGGTTTGCGTTTCTGGAAAGTACTAGCTTTGTAGTTGAATATCTGTTGAACAGGTGCTAAGTAGTCCTTATGAATGTGTAGCAAATAAATATTGAGCAGAATCAAGTTATTAGAGAATTAGGTAGTTATGTACTTTAATATTAAGTTTGTAATAATTTATTTAATAGTTTAACTTAATATATTAAGTTATGTATTTTAAACTCCTCATAGATTATTGAGGGAAATCCTTTGCTCTTAAGCTCAGGGAACATCTTAAGATGTCTTTGAACTGAAGAATTAGGCATTTTGAGTTTCAGGTGAGGCATGATACAATGAATGGGATTTCTGTGATGTGCACGAAGTAATTAACAAACGGTTGAATAAAATGTGGAAGTGCATTTTTTCTTTTTCCTTTGCTGATTGGATAGTGCCCCAAACCTATTGATCTGGGGCACCAGGCCTAGTCTGAAATTTCTGTATTCTCTTTTTCTATCACTTCAATTTGCTAATGGAATTTGATGTTTGTAAAATGGTTACAGCAATATTCTTTTTAAAGAGAATTAATTTCATTTAAATTTAGTGCTGTATTAATTACAGTGTAATCATTATTTTTCAAGGCTTTAATCTGTAATATAAATTCTGTGGCTTTGTAAACATGGGTGCTTTTTTTTTAGGTGTGTGTCCATTACCTTGGACTGATGAGTGGCAAAGACAGAATAGTCTTTAATAATTCCTTTATTCTGAAGTTGGGATTGGCAGATTTTCTGGTAGGAAATATCTCAGAGCAGAAGTGATTTCTAATCAAGGCCTTGCATTATCCTTAGAAGTAAGAAAGGAATCAGATAAAATGATCATGAAAGCTAACAGAATACTTTAGAAATAAAAACAATGAAAGGTAACTGCTGTGGTCATCCTGTATAAGGTAAATAATGGGACTTCACACTCTAGTTGAATTGTAAAGAGCTGAAAACTCCATGTGGAGGAAACCTTGGTGTGACAAGTTGGTCATAAAATGTTTTCAGAATTATCAGCACAGATGACATTCATATGGGCATCTCCAATTCCTAAATAGAACGTAGTTGCATCTTTGTGCAAAAGATGGAGATCTCAGGAACACATAATTTTCTGCCTTCCTGCCTAACTTTTCTCTTCTTTGGAAGACGTGAAAACAAAATGTGGAAATTTTTGTTGTTGTTGGTTTTTTTGGGTTTTTTTTGTTGTTTCATAATAAATTTGCCATCAGTAGAAATGTTCTATCTCTCACTGTAGTTTAGTTGACTAATTAACTATATGTAAAGGTCATTCCTACCAAATGCTGAATGTACTAAGTACATTCTTTGACAGAAGCAAAGTCACCTGTCCATATGTTTGCTTTCATTGTTAATAACTTGCACATTTTTTTTCTGAATGTTAAGCCAAATTAATGTAATTACACGTGACAGATATTTTTCTGAGTGGTAGGGAAGTGTTTAGGGAGTAGGTATTTAATATCATGAAGGATCATCTGTAAGTTCAAAATTGCAACCTGCTAAATAGGTTTGTACTGGTGAGGAGAGCTTACTAAATATATCAGATGTGTGTATAAATTAATAATTAGAGTATTGAGATGTGAGGGTATATAAAAAAATTGTTTAGGGCCCTGGAGGAAATAGGAACTACTGTTTTTGGTTTGTCTTGTTTTTCTAAGGAGAGAATAATTCACAAGCAGAGGTCAACTATTAGAGAAACTGCACAAACCTGGTTGGCTTTTTAACTTTTTAGTGTCAGCCCCTAAGGCCATGGGATGGGATTTTCATGTTTCTGTAATGCATTTTTTTACTGAAATTACTGAGGTTCTATCACTGAAAGTGTCTGAAAAAGCATCTTATTCTAGGGAGTGTTAACAAGCAGTGGTGTCAGACCTGACTCTAAAGACTGTTTATGCATCTCAAGTAACAAAATTGAAAACTTACAAAGAAGTCCATAGTTCTTTTCCAGACTGATAATTCATTCAAATATATTAGTTTTGAAATAATTATTGTTCAACTCTTTCTAGTCACTTCTTTTCATGTTGTATGGCTTTCTTAAGAAGAATTTCTGCTGTTACATTTGAATTGTGACTGCTGATTTGACCTTTTGGCTACAGTAATCCCAATTCCTCCATCAAATGGAATACAACATGGCAATAATCACACCATGCCTTATCTTAAATATCTTCAGTGATAATGCTGTAAATTGGCAATATATTCATGTGATTTTTATCCTCATGGAAAAACCAAAATGTTTTATAATTATCCCATTTGTTTTAGCTCCCTGTCTACTCAAATTAATAAAAGGATAGGAGTTCTCATGTTTTTTCATTAATTTCCTATAAACATCTTCAAGGGAAAGTACTGTTGCTGTATGTCTATTCACCAGAAATCAGTTAATACTTGTAGTATTAATCAACAAATTTCTTTTAGGATTTTATAGTGTTTAGTGAAGGTAACTTCATTGTTGCCTCCAAAAACTCCAAAAAAAGCTGGATTTCTCACTACATAGCCATATGATGAAAAATTGGAAAGTTGGAATTCGTGGAACAGATACTGTGTCACTGAAGACCAAAGGACACAACACCACCCTGAAAAAGTATTCTGTAAATGTTGATTCATAGTCACTGTTAACTGCCTTTGGTTATTGTTTATTATATAACCCACCCTTTTTTTCTCTTTTATTTTTCTTTATACAAATAAGGCTGAATATAAAATTATATTATCTTTTTCCATGACAACTTAATGTGTGATGTCAAAAATAGGAGAGAACTCTTAATTTCTATTTACAATATTATTTATTAGAAGTGTATGGAATTCTTTGTGTTCTCCATGAATATAAGTTGTTCTTTGATGTATTCTGGAATCTTTTATACAGTTACTGAGTGTTCAGTTGTTGCCATCCTATTGGGAAGTAACGAGAGGTGCTCATTGGACACTGAGTTGCTGATTCTTGGTGTGAATGTGGTAACTTGATGAGATGTCTGCTGCTATTGTAGGAGGGGTGGTATGAATTCTAAAAGTGTAAAGAAGTCCAATTACAGTAAATGGGACTTATAAAGTAAGCCAAAATAATACTATAAATATGTAAGATCTGGATGAAATAAGGGTAAAAAAATAAAAA
>JANIJG010000598.1:13266-30135 GCA_024611175.1 Megaceryle torquata | reverse complement strand
TTGTAGGAGGGGTGGTAAAAATTCAAAAAATGGAAAAAAATCAAATTAAAGTAAAGGGGACTTATAAAGTAAACCAAAATAATAATATAAAAGTGTAAAATCTGGATGAAATAAGGGGAAAAAAAAAAAAAAAAAAAAAAAAAGACAGTGATGAGAACTAGACAAAATTTTAAAGAATTGTAAACTGGATTGAGATCCTGGCATTCCAGATTATGACTACATATGAAGTTATTTTTTGAATAAAATAAGTTATTGCATCCAGTGAGGTGGTTACCTTAATGTGAAGTTTCAGTTTTCACCTATGTGTTTAGAATATTAATGACCTCACTAAAGATACAATCTGGGGCTTTTTATCCTGACTCAGATAGTTGGGTGTGCATGTTTCTTCCTTGTATGCTACATGAATGCCTGCTTGGAAGAATGCTATGGGATATGGTCCTGAGGAGAAAAGGGGTCCAGGAAAGCTGGTTAACTTCCAAGGATCACATAATCCAAGTGATACCTACTCTGATAAGGCAGATGTCAGGCAAAGGTGTTAGGATGTACTGTTAATTTTAGATGAAGAGGGAGCTCCTGACAAAATTATAACATAAGAAGGATGTGTACTAAAGTGGAAGCAGGACCAGGTGATCCAGAAGGAATACAGAGACATGATTTGAGCCATGTAGTGACAGGCATAGAAAAGTCAAAACTCGCAGTCTGGAGATGTTGAGGGCAACAAGAAAGGCTTTTACAGGAATATAATCTGCAAAGGAAGACTGGGGAAAATGTGGGTCTGATGCTGGAAGTGGCACAGGATCTGGTGACAAAGAATGCGGAGAAGGCAGAGACACTTCATGCCTTCTTTGTGTTGGTCTTTACTGGTAAGACTGGCCTTCAGGAAACCCAAGTACTTTAGACCAGTGTTAAAGTCTAGAGCAAGAAGGTCATGTTAGTGTGAGGAGATCAGGGTAGGAGGCATGGGAACTAATGGGTTGTATCCATGAATGCTGAGGGAGCTGGCCAAGGTCATTGCAAATCTGTTGCAGGAATGGAGTGTTTCAATATCTGATACAAGTTAGGCTGTCTTCAGTTTGGTTTGTGTGGTTGTTTTGTTTTGTTTTTGGTTTTTGTGTGTGTGTGTGTGTGGTGGTTTTTTTGTGTGTGTGTCTGTGTGTTTTGTTTGTTTGCTTGTTTGTGTTGTTTTGTTTTGTTTTTCAAGTTTTAGTGATGTGAAAGGGGTCTTTACTACAATGTTGATTTTTAAAAAAAATTTTTAAAATTTTTTTTGCCCCTGCATTCTACATCTCTTCCTCCACAGTCTTTTGTATCCCACTCTACTTCTGTCCTGCTTCTTTGTAAGCCGTCACCTTGTTTTGCATCTCCATCTCACCTCTCACTGCTGATCAGCAATACTCCATGCAAAACTCTCAAGGACTGTAGATGGAAATGCAACATACATATTTGAAAGAAGTTCAGCAAATTTAAGGGAGCTGATTATTTTACTTTGCTTTTCCAAGTAAAATACATTTCGGAAGTGATGCACTGTCTTAATAGATGTGATACTACTTGATACAATAAAGTTTCTATTGTGCTTTTCTAGTGTTTTAATGAATTGTTCTTTTTTGTAAGGCTGGGAATATCAGTGGTATATCTTATGCAGTGATGACAGCACATCTTGTTTTTATAGCATGGGACGATATTTTGTTTTATGCCAAATGATGTAGCCAACATAATTAGACAGTAATTTGTGACTTCCAATGTAAACATTTTAGGAGCTGGGTAGTCAGAAGTGAGTGCTAATTAGAGATCTGTTAGCTAAACATATATAATTGGAAACAGACTGACAGGCTATTCCAAACAGCAGGCTATTTATAACTCCATGCTGTTTTTAAATTATATTTTGTTTAATAGACTTTGGACAATGCATGAGGAGAGTTTTGTGACTTGATCTGCACTTTAATTTCTTTAAATAAAAATGAAACCTTGCAAATGGGAATGGCACACGGGCTACCTCTGATAATTAAAAGGTATTATTAACTAGATGAAGTTCTGGCTGTGCCATTTTCTAATTTCTTTAGGAGTGTGGACTCCCTGAAGAGAGTTATAAATTCAAGTATTACTTAATTATGCTTTTAACAATAAAGGGCACTTTAATCAGCAACCTCTCAAAAGCCCTTGTCTTGTAGTCATTTATTTAAACAATGAAAAAGTCAAGAGATTCTTACATTATAAAATCTTCTGAAAGTACAATGTACCTATTCACAGGCCCTAATTTATCTTGTATCTGTTCTTATAGACGCTTGCCCTTCAATATTAATATAGAAGTATTTTAACTGTTTTCATCTAACTAAGGTGTCATTTACTATAAGGATTTTTTTTTTTTTTCCTTATTAAAGGAAAACTTAAAAGATATCTGGGCATCATGATCATGCCTATGGATTAGGGTGAATTCTGATAATTGTCCCCTAAAGAATGTGAAAGAAGGTGAGAAATGTGAATGTACTTGAAGACAAATGTTTAAAGTTGAATGGGAGTTTTAATCTGGATTTTTTTGAGGCAGTAGGGTGTTTGTTTCTTTCTAGGATAGCTTCTTTTCAGAAGGTGGGAGAATTGATTAAAGTGTTGGAAGGGGTCCTGTGAGACTTGTAGAATGCTGCTGGGCGGAAGTTAAGGCTACACATGCAGGCTCAGCTCAGGCCCCAGCAGAGGCTATTGAGAATGAGGGTGGCCTGTAATGGTCTTTAAAAGTTGCATGGAACTCTCTGTGTATTGAGAAGAATCACTTGTACAGCGATGAGTACTTTCTAAGACCTGAAGGGAGAGAGCATTCTTTTGCCAAAGGATTTATCTGTAAGATTAGATTTTGGAATAAATAGCACTTGACTGTGCTGCTTTTAAGCCAGTGCCATTGCATATGTGAACCGACTGCACTCAAACAAATGAGTGTCTGGGCTGACACACTATGCTGTATGAAGTTCTACATGCTCAATTTGAAAACACACACAAACACAGAATAACACTGTCAGTGCCTAACTCTTCTCTGGCTGGTAAGTTTAAGCAATTTACCATGTGATAAGTAGGGCTATAACAAATATACCGAACTCTGTTCAGCTGTGGTTTTCAGTATCCACCTTCTATTATTTATGTTTTGTTTTATTTTTCTCCACTTGTTTTATTCTTCTCCCTTGATAGTGTCTCATATTTTATTTTGTTCTAGAATAAACAAATGAACCAAGTAGAGAGAACTCGCCAAAGAAACCTGTGATTAAAATTTTTTGGTGAAGAAACTGAGAGAAAAAATTATTTCTCGTGTGACTCCATATATTTAATTTCCTTGATATTTCTGTTCAAACCTAGCCTGTATTTTGACTTGATAACCAGACATGAATCCAGTTATAACTGATAAATTGTTTGGATTTACACACCTATTACTAAGATCTTTCTTAAACAGAAGCTCTAAGTATCTTTGTAGTCCTAAACTGATTAAAGTGTTGATTAACATTTATGCTGCTGTAAGATCTAAATGTTAATCTTCAGTGTCCTCACCATATATCTGCAAGTATGAGTTTGAATGAATATGAACTTTCTTATATGAGGTTTTATAAATACTGATTTGGGTTCCTAAGCAAAACACCACTTTTTCCAACACAGGCTACAGAGATTGTAATCTAAAATTGTGTCAGTTTTTACCTTGTATTATATTCATCCGTTAAAGTGAAGAAGATCAGGTATGATATGTTTATATTTGGTCTTTAAACAAATAATAAACACAAGGGACTTAAAGGCTGCTGAAATTTTTGTTTTGTTTCTCCTTAAAGAGGAGACTCAGGATGTCTAAATGAATCTCCCACCAATCCCTTTATAATCCCCGGTAATTTATGAAAACTGAGTATTAAATGTTGTTGGACATGCACTGTTACAAGAGCAAGAAGTCATAAAGAAACATTTCTATCAATATACTTTATCAATAGGGCAATTTGCATTTATCAAAATGCCACAGTATCAACAAAAAATGCAACAACAAAATATTTGCCTACTTCTATGCTATAAGGAATTATAGATGATGTTTAGATGATATAGATGTAGTTTATCTTTAAGAACATTATAGGTAGCTTCAAGTGTTCTTACTAGGTTTAACAGTTTCTACATCATAGCACATAAAGAAGTAAACCCAAAGTATTGTTGACAGAATATTCCAGATTTATTTTAGGGTATATTTTAAATAAAATACTATCTTAAGGCATTGATACAATGCCTGCTTTTGAATACTTGTAATTTTTACCATCTTTGGTTTATTACAACAGCCTGTGCTACTGTTCTGTGCTGCACTTAATGTCTGGTTTTGCATGTTTCCCTTTCAGTCAGCTGCTTTTATGTCTATCAGATTAGTCAATCTATGTTTAAAACATGCTTTGGATATGGAAAAATTAATAATAAAAATACATATATCCTTGAACAGAACTGTGACTTTGGGAAGGAGTAGATTTCATAAAGTTCTGTGCTTTTTCTCAATAATGCTATCGAGTAATTTATTTGTGGCTATTTGCAGAATTAAGCAGGTTAAAATGTTGAAGATTGAGTCTGCTTTTATTTGTGCTCTATAGACACATTGCCTCATCTTAAGCTCCTTTTAACACTAATCAGGTATGATAAGAACTGGTTTTGTGATAGCATTTACCTTCTGCTCTAAAAAGAAATCAAATGAGGTGGAGGGACGAAAATATTATCTTCATTTTGCACACTTTTAGCTTTAATGAATAAATGTACTCTGCAAACATGGAAAATAAAAATAACATAAAATTAAGGCTTAAACGATGAAACAGGGCAGATTCTGTTGTAATTCAGTTTGCTTTCTATTTGGGTAGGTTTCTTTCATGGTTCAAATAAAGGTAACTTTTCTTTTTTCTTATATTCATTATAATTGTTGATACATTGTATATAAAAATCAAACTGTGTTAGTGTGCACAAGAAGAACTGAATCATTCTGATGGAGAAGCTAAAGGCAGAAACAGAAGATTTAAACTAAAGTGCTCTCTGGTTTCTCACACTGTTGCTGTGAAGTGATCACAAGTCAACATGATTGTGCAGGTACAATGTGAAGAGCATGACACAGTTCTTGTGGCAATGTAACCTCTGCTAGGAGCTGCCAAAACTATTTATACATAAAATGAGATTGTAGTTGAACAGCAGTATTCCCTTAGTTTTAGTTTTTCTGATGAAAGAGAGCTAATTCGGATATAATCTACACCCCAGAGAGTTTTATTTACATTTCAGTGTGGTTTGACTAAACCACAGGCTGAAGCTATCAAATATTTTTTATGCTTTAAGCATTCTAAAATTAAAAATAAAAGTCTATCTTGTACTCAGAGAATATGTGTACAGATAGATGTAAAGCTTTATTCAGTTCTTGCTAAAGCTAGTAGGAGGTTGATCAAACCATAGGATGATGTGAGAGACCTCATAAAACACAGTAGCATTTCAGGAGGTAACTTTTTGAAGGCCTCATGTGTTATGTTGTCCGACTTTAAAAATGCAGGTAGCACAAAAATAATTAAGAACATAATTTGAGTGGTATAGTGAGAGATGCCACAAAGAATGGTATGGTAGTTCTGGGTCCTACATTACTGGACAGTACTGTGCAGTCTTACCACTGTAATTATACAATACAAAAAATTATTAGATGATGTACAAAGAGATGCTCTTAATCAAAAAGATTCTTTCAATTCATGACTACAAAAAAAAAAGAGAATGAATGGTAAATTAATGAGGATTCTTATATCAAAATTGTGTACTGATGGTCATCTTCAAGCTATGACACATACACTGGAAAAAACAATGTATTGCATTCATTAAGTCACTTCGATGTCTTAAACAATTTTGATTGAAAGTGTAGCTTTCTCATTGAAATGATGCATATTTTTGAAAGTAATATGTGAATACTGAAAAATGTCTTCCAGCTAAAAATTTAGAAAAAGAAAATTAGAGGGAAAGTTGACTATCTTTCTTAACTGTTTTGACTGATTTTTAAATTTTTCTTTGATTCTCTCAATTCTCTTATTAAAGGCCCGTGGCTTAGTTCAGTTTTGGTTATTGCTATTACTTATCCAAAGGCTTAATTTTAAACTATGTTGAGTTTTTTAATGATTAAAAACCACCTTGGATGTGAATAGTTCCAAATTTGCCATCTCTAGGAAAGGAAGTTTAAATGTGCTAACAATAAAAAATATGGCTAAATTGGCAACAGAATTCTTTGTAAAAGACAATTTCAATTTCTTAGACAATGTTATTACTGTGCTACATTAAAAAAAGTAAACCTTATTAATTTTTTCACAAGCAATTACTTATGAAAGCAGTGGGAGTAATACAGCTTGGTTTCCAATTCATGGTTGGACTCTCTTATCCAAAAAGACAAATCAGCAAATACTTACTTAAGTTTTTCCTATGCTATGTTCATAATCCTTTCTCTGGTGTATAATACGATTTGGGTTCATATTGTGACCTTTAATAAAACTTATGTAACTATGATGATACGTTCAAAGATGTCAGAAGCACCGGTGAACTTCTATTATTTTAGGCTTTTACTATTATTAATTCTTTCTAATTGCTATTGAGAATGACTGTCTATGCTAAATGATGATTCTAGATTGTTGCATGTGAGATTTCTATCAGATTACTGGAGCTAGAAATGGAAAAGGGAGGAGCTAGTGATTACTGAAATAAAATCTAAAGAGAGTTGAATAAAAAAGGCAATTATGCAAAAGCAAATCATGAAGATGATAACCATACAGTTTTTACATGGAGGGCCTGTGTTCATTTGATATTTTTAAAGCAGAATAAAATGTTGTTCAGAAGTTTCTGAAAAATGTGTATAGATGAGGTACTGCTCAGCCTGGGATGCAAAGAAATTCTGGAACAATTCACTTAAAGCATGTTGTTAGCACCTTACTATATTTTATTCTGTCTAGTATGAAATACACTATAGAGACACTGCAAGATGATTGTATTTCCTTATAATTGTAGTGATTAAGTTTAGAAGTTGGGTATTATGTGCTTTTTGCAAGAAAAACTTGCTTTTTAAAAAGGAAAAGAAAAAAAAAAAAAAGCACCAGAAATAAATGGGCAATGAAAGGCACTTAAAACCACACTTTCTTTTTTTTTTTTTTATTTTTAATTCATCTGAACCTCATTGTCTTTTGGCTATATGGGAGAGAAGAAACCAAACTAAAAAATAGCATTAATTGAACATAATTAAAACATTTAGATTCACTAGAATGGAAATCTTATAACCAAGATAAAGCTTTAAGGTTTTTTAAAAAATATTTATTTATTTTTAAATCCTTAGAATATTAATTGGACATGAAAAACAATTTCCACTGACAATAACAAAGTAATTAATTTTTAAAGAATCATGTCTCTCCTCAGATCTAGAAAGGTTTATATGCATATCTCTTCCTCCTCAGAAAATAAATACTGTTTGGAATTTTGTTCATTTTTTAATGGAAACTATTAGTAAAGGTGGGGTGTAACTCTAATGTGACCCACTGTAAACTGTAGTTTGATTCAAGCAAGTAGATCTGTGGTGTAATTGCTTACGTAATTAAGTTCCGATTTCAATTCAAGTAATACAGCAGAGTAGCTTATGGGATTTTGCTGTCTCCTGCAGCCGCTCTTTTACAACTTCATTGAATTTGCTCCGGGAGTTTGTTTTGCTAAATGTTTTCAAGTTTGGCATTAAATAACACTTTAGAAGCTTTTTGGAGCAATCTGCTGTGCCTTTCATTTAACAGGCCTAACTAATTGGAATGTTTATACAAAAGGGCACAGTTAACACATATTCAAAAATTCTTGGCATTAAGCTGTGCTTTCTTGCAAATGAAGTGTGCTTTGGATTCTTTTACCACCTGCTGGTGTGAGGATTTGAGTAACTAAGCTGTCCAGATTTTCAGTGGGGTTTTGGTGACCTAAATTTTGCAATACGCATGAAGAATTACTAAATCCACAAAAATCTTTTGGATGCCTTCACAGAACTCAAGCTTTATTTTAGAACATCTAGTTTCTCTCTCGTTTCTTGCAGTCCAGCATACAGTGCTGAATATTCTGTGAAATGGAATTTTACTCTCTTACCTTTACTTTCAATGGTGAACTTGTTTTAAGGTGCCTCAGACTGAGTGAATTATATTGGTTGTGTGATTGCCTAGTGCAGTGGTATTTTGATTGTGCACCCCATAAGCCAAACATTTTGAACATGCACCCCCAATATACGTATTTTCATTTATAAATTAAATATGTGTACTGCTGTAATATTATACATATTAAAAAGCACACACAAAAATAAAAATTAAAAAAGGATGACAATATTTTAAAATAACCTTATTATTTCAGAATATTCACCATTATTTTTAATTGGAGTGAAAAAAGTAGTAAATATCTTTAATAAAAAATATTATAAACAAAAGAAAAATTTATAAGTAACTTTTTTTAGTGAGAGCATTTCAGTCATGCTCGGATTTTCAACTTTTGTCTTATCCTGTTAGTCAAAGAGATGTATATTTCACTTTTCTGGGTCTTGATGGTAGTCTTTATGGAGTTACAATAGAAAATAGGGTTTTGAAGCAACCTATCTAATAAGATTTTTTTTTTGTTCAAAGACTGTGACTGTTGCTTCTTGCTGAATCACTCTGACACTAACTGTGATTTCTCTATAAACACTTAGCCCTTTTGATAACTGAAAACTGCATTTAGATATTGTCCTGGTTTGAATGAAAACAGAACTAATTCTTTTCAGTGATTTTACTTTCCATCTCAGTCTTTTCTATCTAACTGCACTGTCTGAAGTTAGCAGCATGTTTGGACAGGCACTGTCTGCTTCCAGCAGTGATAACTCTTGATATTTAGAGTTAGTACCAAGGATTGGTGTGCAGACCAAGGCCACTACTGGATCTTGTTCAACACATTCTGGGTGCAGAAAGTAGAAGGCTGCACCTGCAGGGAGGAGCAGCCAGGACAAGTGACCCTAAACTGACCAGTGAAGGATCCTATCCCATAGATGTCATATTTGTTGTAGAGCTGAGGTGTTACAAGGCTCAAGCTCTCTTCTTCACTGAAGATCTGTGTGTTCCTGAATCCAGTACCAGAATCCAGCTCCTAAACGCAGTTTCCATCTGCCTTTGGACCCAGTCTGGGACTTTCCTGGTGCCTGCTTCACAGCATCAGTGGTGATGGTGATATAGCTGCCATCATGGGGATTTTGTTTGATACTGGCTTTGTATAAGTTTTTATATATTTCATTTTATTGTTATTATAAATTATTATGATTTTAATTTTCACTAAAGCTTCTCTGGTTTCCTTTTCTAATTGATAAGTCTCTCTCCCCTATTCCCTTTCTCTTCCCCATTGGGAATTGAGGGGGGTTAATAGAGAGTGTCTGTTACAGGACTAGAGGGCTACCCTGAACCTAAACCATGACAGATAACCTTAGATACTACTTCCCTTCTTCAGTCTGTACAAACCTGTGTCCTTCAACCTCTCGATGTACTTTAATCACTCCAGACCCCTAAGAGTCTTGGTGTCCTCTGCTAGATTCACCCCAGTTTGTCAGTGTCTTTCTTCCAATGGGAAACCCCAAAACTCAGTATATGGTCTTAGAGGTGCTGCAACCTGCTGGCCGTGCTAGTGTGAGTGTGGTTAACTTCTACTTTGTTTTTCTTGTATTTGAAGGTGCTCCAAGTAGGGAAGGACTGCAGTGTTGGAGCACGTGCTGTGAATATAAAACCTGTGCTTGACTGAGCTCCTAAGCCACTAATTGTAAACCTCTGAACATTCAAACGTTGTTATACCTCTACAGATTAATCAACTGCAAGTTAATGTGAAGCTTGTCCATGCCTTATTCATGCAAACTGCAGTTCTTCCTTTTATTTATTTATATTTTAAAATCCCATGTTCTGTATTCATTTGTACTATGCAGTTTAAATGAGGAGTATACTGTCTTATGGACTAGATAAAACACTTAGCACGTTGATTCTTATGAGATTTTATTTGGCCTCTTGGTAGGAAAGCAAAGTATTTTTAAATAGCAACATCATTATATATAAAAAAAAGGTCTGTTATCAGACCAAAAGGATGAAGCCTTTTTGTATTCGAAATGAACATTAGGTGGTATAAGATGCTGGGTGGATGTAATAGAAAGTCATGTTCTGAAGAACAAATGGGTGGAAAGAGAAAATGTGATTCCAGGGAAGAAATTGCATGATCATGCTGAAGAAGTATGCAGAAATAAAGTATTTTACTCTGCAGTTTCCGTAGGAGTAAGGTAGGAGCATGTGAAAACAAGGACAGATGAATACTGTCCTTGCATGTAAGATAGCCAATTTAATTTAATACAGCCAATCAGCATAGACTCTATATTATAAATACTCTTAGTTTTTCACTGTATTTCTAAGAAGCAATAATACTATGATTCCATTAAGAAAACAATTTCCAGTCAGGTAAAACTGGACAGTTTAAGCAATCATTGTTAGTACTTACTGTGGAAAATAAATACAAGAAAATTTGTAATACACACATGAAATGAGTGTTTCTTTTGCTCTTCTTCTGTCAGCAGTTCATTACACAAACCTTTTTCAAATAATGTCATGCTGCTTGTTACTCTGTTAGAGTTAGCAAAAATTGCAGCTGAAGGAATTAAAGAGGTCCTGGAATGATTCACTGAGAGACCTGAGTTTAGTAAATTAGATTTTGTGATTGACATTAAGCTACCGCATGTGAAGATGACGGAATAAGCATGCTAGTCCATTTTTCTAATTATAGCAATCCTAATCAAGTGATTGGCATAGGAATTCTGAGGTGTCAGTATTCTTTCACATTCAGATGGCACATAGCACTTGGTGAACCTTGCCACTTGCCCTTCCACTGCTAGACTTTTGTGTTATGTATCATGTTCAGATTTCTTGTGCTTATTGAATGCACTCATATGGCATTATTTTGAGTGTGCCCTAAAATTCCACTTTGATTTTCATTGATCTCACCATGAACAACACTCCCTTTATCCACCTGTGCAATTCCTAACTTGCCCTCTCTTAGTGCTGCTCCCTGGCACTCCGTAGTGTGCTGTCCCCATGTGCTGCTCTGTAGTCATTCAGATCTGAAGTGCAGATCAAAATCATTTTGAAGTTGTTGCATTTTGCTGAAAAATGAGGGAAAAGGGAAAAAGCTCAAGCATTTCCAGCTAGGCTTTAATAAATGGCAGGTTTGTACTGTAACACATTATAGCTGAGAAATTAAAAAAACAGAGGAAGGTAACTGATAAGATGGAAACAGAAATGGTAGTTAGGAAGAATATTTTAATTATACTTCGCTACTTCTCTGACTTTATTTTTAAATAATATTTTTTAACTTCTATTTCTTGCATGATTAACCCTATTCCTGATTAATCTGAAACACTATGTCTGTGCTACTCCCACATATTACTCCTGGAGGGATAATTTGCGTTAGGGACAAATGTTAACTGAATGTGCTGCATTATCTTTTCTTGGTGTAGCAAACAAAGAGGAAAAATCATTTATTTCCAGCTTCAGAAAGCAGCCTTAGGGGATCACACTGGCAGTGCTTTGAATTCAACTAAATTATTATGGTAGCTTTTCCTTATTTTTACCAGCAGACAGGAGTGATGACACTCTTAGTCCATTAGTAGACTTGGAAATAAAAAACTTCTATTGAATCCATTCAACCTGAAAGAGCAATCTACTTAATCATCTATGCAACACAAACTCTTGTTCTTCCCTTTCTCTAGTCCTCATTCCAGAAAATGAATACATTGATGGACTAACTGAACAATTATAGATAGTTCTAGACTTTGAAGGCCTGGTTTTGAAGTGCAGATTTTCATCTGCACTTAAGATCTGAATGACTTCAGAGCAGCACATGGGGCCAGCAGACTAGGGAGTGCCAGGGAGCAGCACTAAGAGAGGGTAAGGTAAGAATTGAACAGGTGGTTCATGGTGAGATCAGACAATGAAAATTTTAGGGCACACACAAAATAATGCCATATCAGTGACATCAATAATCTGACATTAGAGGTGCATTGATAGATTTGAATGAGATTTTTAGTGAGCTGAGCACTAGTACAGGAACATGCAATAGATCAAGGGCATTAAATTATTTTGCTGCTTTATGTCCCTGGGAGTATGTCTGATGAGTGATAGCAGAGATGGGCATAATGATCCTGTGCAAGAGAAATGAAGAAAAATGTGCAAGGCAGTAGGCTTTTAAAAGAGATCAGGAGACAAGTGAAATGCTAATAGGATCCAGTTATTACTGCATGTTAATATGTGCTTTGCTGGTTATATTATATATATAAAAATGTGAATTGATATTGGTGGATTTTCCAGTAACATTTTTTACAGGGGAACACCTTAAAAAGGAGTACATGCAGCAGAAGAGATACAACCATAGTTTCTAGATGGGGATTTTTTGTTATTAAAAAGATTAATTCTATTTTTATAAGTGAATAACTGGGTCTTTACCTGTCTTGTCCTTCTGTATTTCCCTGCAAACTTGTACATGAAGTGTTTTTTTGAATGTTTAAAGAGAAGAAATATATCTGTTGTATCGTATATACTGCATAGTATCTACTGTCTCTACTTAAGTTGTTTTTAGGCTTAGATACCATTCTGATAAACCTTTATACTGCTTAGAGCTCTGTCTTGCTGGGCTATCTAATTTAGTTGCTACTGAATGGTTCTCTTACTTGGAATGGCTATTAATGGCAAAAATAGTATTATCTTTCCCTTCTATCATCTTTAAATTTACCGTTTACTTCAGAGGTATAATAAGTTTAGGGAAAAAAATCTTTATACTCTGAGAGTATTTCCCTCTGTATATGTATACAGGTACGTGTCCTTGATTTTTGACTGCGTATCTAGCTGACTTTCAGTTGAGTGAATGTTGTCACAGTTAAGACATTAGGTCTTTTTCATGAAATGTACATTTGAAATGAGTAAAACTACTCTGGCATATAAAGATTACAGTTGCACAAACAAATTGGGTCATTATGTGCACAAATGAAATTAACACATGCACAACTGGCCAATGTGCACATGGAGCTGTGATCATCATAACTGTAAATCAGACACTCAATTGAACACATAATATAATATAGTATATCCATATAGATATCATTTTAATTTGTGGATTTTAAAGAATATTAAAAGGGAAGGTGTAGTCATCTAAAAAGAGCAGTAGAATCCCCCCTTTTACATAAATGAAATTCCAAAATTTCAAAATTTAAAATTATAGTTTAGAATAAGATAACTTGTTGTACCTCAGTTGAGAACAAGATACCTTATTTTCCCAGAAGACAAACTTGCTGGTTCTTCAGGTATGTACTTGATCACACCCTCTAATCAAAGAGAGCTTAACCTGCAGTCCTTGTTCCATTCTATAATTACAGATGACACACTTTGTAGCTGAATTCTGAATAAAATAAAAGAAGAAAAAAAGATTAAGAACATTTGCACTGAGGCCTTTTAGTTAGCTTTGACAAATGGTTCTATTGGTCATTTTCAATAATGACTGTATGCATGAAAAATTAAAGTATTTCAAGATCACTTATGGTGAATTATGTGGCTATTAATCAAGTTGGAATTGTTAGAAGTCACTGAGTAAGTATCTCCAGGATGGTGGTCTGTCTCCTACTATTTCTATGTCTGTTGGGAAAAATGGGATTCTTGCAAGAATGATTCATTGAACTAGGTCAGTTTTGGTTATGAAAGTCATGGCTTTTTCCCCCCTTATATTCAGGTAAGAAATCTATGTCAGTTTCCCCAGCAGAGGACACTGTGCTTCTGCAGTTGTCTTTAGTTTTTTGTTTTACCAAAGACCCAGGGAAATAAATCAAGTAAGATATGATTTTCTACTTGGTATTCTGTATGGACACCATGACTGACATAGCAATTATAGGTTTTTGCATTGTTTATGCTTCTCCAAAAGCGTATCTGAGTGCTCTGAACCACGAGCTGAAAAGATCTTTGCAAGGTTTTATTACAGTATATAATTGTATTTACCCGTTAAGGTCTCCAAGTGTGTTTTGCTTTTCATAGTTCTAGCACTGTTTGCTTTATTTGTAATTAAATAACTGATTAAATGAATAAGCTTAATTTTTTTTTTCTAAAGAGTGTGATTTAGCATAGTTTTTTAGCATCGACTTGAAAGTACTCCATACTGTACTTCATATTTCTGTACTTGGTGTTCAAGGGTCTGGCTTGATATCCCCCTTCTCTCATTGTTTAAATAAAACACATTTCTTCCAAAGCAAAATTGTACCAGTGATATAATAATATGTATCTATATATTATTACTGGCTTCCTTGATACTGGCCCTCTTGATCTATAAAATCATAGAGGTGCATATATTCCACCAGTGTTTCTGTTGTAGGACACTTGGATTACATAGTACCAAGAACAGGAGATTATTTTTGAAGCCATGTGGGCTATATTTTTTCAGTTATGAGTAACCTTGCTCCATGGATATCATGAGAGATTCAATATTGTACATCAGCTGGGTGTCTATACATTAACTTAAAGCTTTCACAAAGGAAGTGATAATGGCTTTATTTTAAGAACATGCTAATAAGTCATAGGAGGGGCTACTGAGTAGAATTATTAAAATGTATCAGATGGGATGGGGAGAAATAATTAATCTAAAAATGCTGCTTGTCAATTTTCTCTTTATTTGCAATGTTTCTGTAGCATTTACAAAGAAGCTATTAAGATTTTATAATCACAAATGTTTGGAACTGCTTGTTGCAGTCACAGGACAATTTAAGCTGATTAGAAGTATAACAAAGTAATATACGATAAGATGTTTATTTGCAAGACAAATATAAAACTGCAGATTGTGTCTGTGGAGTACCTTGAAATATTTTCACAAATTAGACCCATATAATTGTAGGTTTTTAAGATAAAAATGTTTATGACAAAAACCTTAGGCATTTATTTATGGAGTTTATAGTTTGCTATTATAAATCCTCTTTGGTCATTCAGTGTATACTTTGTGGATTTCAAGACGATTTAGTAGTGAAGAAAAACACTGCTTATGGCCCTCACTAAATACATGGAGAAGTACAGTTCTGAAATGAGTTGTCCAAGGATGTTTCTGTAGCAGGTCAATAGCAGAATGAGAGAACTTTAAAATCCACTTTTAAAATAAAAGGAGAGTTGATGCATTCTTCCTTTGTGTTTTCAAAGTTGTTCTTTTTAATTTTTATTTCTTATTTTTCCCCGCAAATAAATCCAGAATATCAAACGTTTTTGTAAAAACTTCCTGTAGCCTTGATCAAATGATCCAGCTGTGAACATACAATTCTGAAAAAATGGAATCATCACTAAGCAGGCTGGTTGATATTAAAATATTATTCAAAGACAAACTTAGTTTTATGCCCTGAGATTGTCATGTGATTGCTTTTCTTAAGAAGAGAAAGAAATGTTCATATGAAAAAAAAGGATCTTCAAAAATCTGTCCCAACTCCAAATAAATGTGCACATCTCATTAAGTTTTACTTAAAATAGTAAAAGCTTTATCTGTTAGTTTCATTACATGGTACTATGTAATCCTTATTACAAGTGTGATTCTGGGAAGTTTAAAACCTTAAATGGAACTTAAACACAGGGGGGTAAAAAAAGCTAAACATGCATGTTAGGAAAACAGCAGTTGGGATTTGTGAAAGTTAATGATGTACGTCTCTGTATCCCTCAAATCACTGGATTCCATATACTTTCAGGAGTAGTGATAAACTGAGTGTCCAGACTAGTTGAAGGATCAGTTTTTCCATACTTTTAATATAATATTTTTTCAAAACAAAACTTCTGTTACCTGTTGACTGAACAACCTTATGTACGAGAGACACAAGTTTTCACAGATCAGCAATCTAACATAGGCTTTCATGGATGGTTAACTAAGAGAAGATGACTCTGGTGGCAGAATGTGGAGGGTCTTGATACATTATGTAGTTTATTCTTCTACCTTTGGTTTTGACTGGACAGGTCAAATAGACTGAAGCATTAAAAGTTGTGAAGTAGAGGTCTACTAGGTCTACCTCTAGTAGAGGTAAGATGCGGTCTGATACTTGCAGTGAAAGATGGAAAGCCACTGCAATGCAGTATATTTTTCCAAGGTGTTTAGAGATAACTGAAGGTAGTAATAAAAACTTCTACAATAGTGTCTAGGCACTTTAATTTCCTGTTTTTTCAGCTGGAACCATGTAAGTAGGTGGTTTTAAAACTCGTGTGTTCAACATGGTTTTGTGACCCTTAGGCTCTTGTGTTAATTATTTTCCTTTTTCATTTCCCTACTTCTGAGTGTCTGGTTCTATTTTTCTGATTTCTTAACTTTCAGTTTCTGAATGTGTTGTCATGATTTTTTCTCCTTGCACTGCTAGTGGCCTGGTTAGGTAGTGGACTAGGTAGTGCGCTGCTGGAGCTCAGGCTAGGAACTAAGAATGATGGAAATCTTTGTACACTCTGCAGACAAACTCAATGTGTTCTTCTCATAAAAAAAACAGCAACAAAATCTGCCCTCCCACCCCACCCCCCCGAAATTACAGTTCATGTTTAGATCCCCAGTAGAATATAAGCCATTTAATTTTCTCAATTTATGTAACTTTGTACTCGGTGAAGTGCCGCGGTCCGCAATCGTGACAAGACGGGAAAGAACGCTTTCACACCAATATGGTGAACATTCAATCCATTTATTCTAACTGCGTCACTTACTTATATAGCGGTTACAATCTGATAACGTGTATATCAACTACTTTCACTGGCGTTTTGCTACAAGCATACAAATCAAGCTCTAGGTTAATTGGTTATCTGCATTTGGGATACGTATTCCGTATAC
>JANIJG010000598.1:0-12387 GCA_024611175.1 Megaceryle torquata | reverse complement strand
ACAAAGGTACCCTCGACCGTTAAAAAGGACAGAACTAGGACCCTCCCATATACCAGATCTCATGTTTTTATAATACACTTTTAACCCAGCAATTGCTTGTGTTCTCCCTCCTCTAATTGCCTCGTGATGTGTAACCACCAGGGGCCTTCTCTTCCCCGTTAAGGAGAGATAAGGTGTTAATAACAACATTGCAAGGCTGGCACAATCAGCAGGACAAAGGACATCAGCTGTCAAAATAAAACTGGATTATTTGTTGTGCCATTTCTGAATGCAGGCCATGGGTGGTAACAGTTTGTTTTGCCTGCTGCAAAATCTTCCAGTCGTGAGGCTCCCACAGAAAATTACCAGGACCTTGCATTACGGGACAGGCAATTGCAGCTTGCCAGTCACCACCGAGTATGGCATCATGAATAACACCAGTCCGTCTCTGTTGTATCGGATGTTTTTGTGCAGGAACTAGTGTGGATGGTGGAATCAGCAAAGGATATATGTCCTCTACAGTGAAGTCTATTCCAGTATTGTTAGAAATTTGTTAACTACCAATAGGCTGTTGCCTACATAATGTTGTTGTTGAAACTTGTAAATATAGTAATCAAATGATATTTACCTGGATAATTGATTTTAATGATATGATGCTACAAAGAAAAAATACTTGATTTTTTCCAACTATTACTTTTTGTAGCAAATTATTTTTAAAGAGTAGTGACTCAGATCTGAGATATAACTGTGATTTACTTCGAGTTCCACTTTGTGAGTAAACCCTTTGAATTCTGTGCAGTTATCCCATGTGGTTTAGTTGATTGGATTTAGATAAGTCATTTAACGAGAATGGAGTGTGTTTGGATAGCTGCAATACTGCTGTCAGTTTATACAGGCTGTGTAGTTGTGGAATGAAACCAGTTTCTGTGTTCTTTCAACAGAAATGGTATTGCTACAAGCACTAAATTCTTCAGAATAAAAAAAAAAAAAAAGATTTGAACACGAAATAAAAATAGGCTGTTATGCCCACCTAGCAATGGGTGTGTGGTTCTTCATCTGGGTTGATGTAACAAAGCTGTGGTGAAGCAAAAGTACTTTTGTTTCTTTTTCCCTTGAGTCAAGCTTGAGTTATCATGAGTAATAGGGTGATGAAAGGTTGTATGTCTGGAGATCTTTTCCTTGCTTTTTAGTTTGTTTCTTTTTGTTTTTTCCAAAGGAAAAAAAAAAACCAAAACACTCTTTTGATTTACTTTGTCCTCACAATTATACAGTTGAAGAATTTGTTTTCACTTTTTCTTAAACCTCACAAATTCTGATCATTACTTACTCACAAGATTGTATTTGCTCTACAGGAAAGCAAAAGAAATAAATAGATAAAGCTATCCTGATGACAAAAACTAAGTTTAAAAATATTTTGTGAATTAAATGAATTGCATCAAGTAAATAAAATATATTCTGCCCACTTAGTATAGATGTTCTGTCACCAAGATAAATGGACTAGCTATTATAAGTGTCTATGGCTGAAATGCATAACAACATAATTACTTTGCCAGCAAAATGCTAACCTGCTTTAATCATTCTGTTCACAGAATAATGTAAAGTGATTTAGTGGGTAGAATGAATCCACTTACAAATTGTTTTATGGTGATAATGCAGTCCCTTTGTAGAATGTAAATTGATGATGATAATTTTATGGGCAAATGATTTTTCAATTAAAATGTCTATTCACAGTCAAAATGGGAATGTTACAAACTGTTCCTAGTAACAGTATGTCAGGGTGAAGGCATACAGGGCTGTCAGTTGTATCAACCAGAGCCTCAGCCAAAAGAACTGTTATGTTAAAAATGTGATTTATTTTAGTCAAATTTGTAATTTCCTTCCATTACATGTACAAAATACTTTTATTTGGTCCCACTGATGTAATAACCAGCATAAAACATACAAACAGTAGCAATTAACATTTCTCTTGTTCTGTTTAAGTCTTTTATCTATTAATAAGTTACATTTTAGTAATTATTTAAAGCTAATTATACCATTACCTTTATTACATTAATTACAATATCTATGAGGATCAGAATAAATCACTTCAATATAGTCATCTTTAATTTTAAAATTGCAATAAGGAAAGGAACTTTATTGACCAGACTAACTAGAGCAACTCCTCACCATAGGAGGCTACCTCTGATTGCTATATTTTCATTATATTCTAAGCTGTTTATATTACACCTGGGTGATTTTATTAAGTAAAAATTATTTCATCCTTTGATAGCTTCTGCTACCACACATAAATGTGGGTTTTTTTCTTAGTGGTAGGTCAGCCTAAGAAATACTTGTGTGGTGAAGCTTTTAAAGAGCTGTCAGTGGAAGGTTATGAACACATTATCAAAGGGTTCTAAATGCTATATATAAGTAAGCTATATATAAATGCTAATACATAAATGCTGATACATCAATGCTATTTAAGTAAGTCTGTCTGTTACCCAGAGGTCAATCTTTTCCCCCCTGCAATGTGGCCAAAAATGTTACCATCTTTCATTATTTTATTTTATTTTTTGAATTTACAAAACTGGAATAAATGAGATGGCTTCCTCATTATACAAAGAAAAATGACATTTACAGTTTTATTGAACTCATACTGAAGAACAATCCCCCAACATTTCAGTTTTTAAGCCTTTTATAAAGTTTAATGAGATAACATGTACTTTAACGTTTCAGGCTTTATCAGGTCTCTCTTGGTAGTCCCCATTTATTGAACTTTAGATTGCACCGTGAAGTGGTCTTAGCACAGACTGAATTATTTTTAGGTGAAACCAAGCCAGAATATTTGATCTGAAAGCATACCTAATATACTTCCTCCTCTAAGGGACTGTCTATCCATAGCATCAGACTATAGTTGGTCTGAAGCAAGACCCTACACTTGTGTGCTTATGTGCTAAACCTATAGTGTGGACATCAGTTGCTTCAGCCCACTCATGGTGAAGAGTATTATGTGCTAGTGTTAATTTTCTTGACCTTTAAGTCCTTGATTGCATTTCCTTTTTTCCATTTGCACCGTTTTCCATCTTTTACCAAATACCCATCTCATATCCACTTGTTAGAACAGAGCTTCAAAACTTGAAATATGGTATCAAGCTACCTCTATAAATGGCTCAGAAGAGTTTAATATAGGGACATTATTAGGTCATTTTGGGAAGAGAGTAGGAAATTAAGTGATGTGAACTAGAAACTATTCCAACCCCAAATTTCCTGGCTATCCCTATGTAATTTTTTACATGTTTCTGTTGCATGTTATTTCTAAATATGGTCAGAGGTCATATACTAACTCTTTCAGTTATCTTTAATGTCAAGTTAAGTAAATTAAAGTAAGGGAAACAGAAAAGAAAAATTAGTAGGAGAGGAGAAATCATTATGGCAGTTTTAGGTTTCCAATGCACTGTGTTTAACCCTCATGCCCACTTTAGTTGTAAATTTTTACACAGCCTTAAATGTTACCAGTCAGGTTCATCCTCTGTCTCATTAAGTGGATAGATTTGTTTTCATGTTATCCTGCATCAAAAGACTTGGCTCAGATTTTGAATGCTGGTGGGAAAATGTAAACTGAATTTGTATGATTTTTTTTTTTTTTTTTAATCTTTGTAGTATTCTATGAGTTCAAAGTAATTTTTTACCAGGCTGCTCTGAAACATTCAATACACCATGTTAATGACTATAAATTTTGCAGTTCCCTAAGCAAACTGTTACAGGAACTTGCCCTTGGTACTAATGTCAAGCAAGGAAGCTCAAGTATCACTGTTAGAGGCAATGCACGGTAGTGCTACATATTTAAATAGCACCAAACAGTTCTAGTGATTGCAGTTCAGAAATTTTTCATGAGAAGCATAAATATTTACTGGTCACAAAGATAAATACCTGTTACCAGAATTCTACCTTGCAAGTGCAGTATAATGAAGGATAAAAATACAGATAGATGTTGTGTTCAGTCTAAAATGGCTTTCTGAATGAAGGTTTTAAATTCTGAAGGCTGTAATAAAGAAGGTACCAGAAAAAGGGAGCGGGTGATGTGTGTGGGTAATGGACCAGATCTGTATAGTAAAATCTGTCCAGGGTTTACCAGTCTCTTTGTTCTTATTTTCTAGTTGAACTTTTCTTTATTCTTGCAGGCTTTTCTCACCCCATTTCTCCTCTGTATGAGCTTTGAAGTACCTATAAACCACCCCTTCTCAGTTCAGCCTGCTCTTCCAAGCTCCACATGTAGTATTTAAGCTTTCCAAACTCTCATTTAGAATCTGATTGTTCTCACACTCAACAATGGTAATCTCCTCCTAGACCATTTTATTCCTGTCCTTTTTCTGTGTTCAGTTCCTTATAAAACACTGCTGTAATAGTATCTTCCCGACTTACTGCTCTGACTGTCACATCCTCATTTAAGTCCCTTAAGAAAAACAAACTTCTTGTACTTGCTTTTCATGATTGCTGCTGCTCTGATCTGTAATGCAAGATTCTCTCTTCCATTTTCTTTGTAAAGGTATTAGGATAGATTGCTTAATTCTATCACTAGACTTTTCACACTTGATATGACTTCTAAGATGAGAAGGCCTTTATCTACAGGGTCATCATGTGCTTTCTATACATTCTGGTTACAATGAGGCATGTGGCAACCAACATTTTTATCACTGATGAGCTAAAAGTTGTGCTTATTATCTGATCTCTGGCAACCATTTTGCCAAGCTTTTGATTCCCATGGCTTTTCTTCCCTCGTATTGAAATAGCACACTTCTGTGGCAGTGGTTGATTTCACTCTGTGTGGTGGAGGCCTGAATTACTGGTTGGATACACTTACAGTACTAATGTAGAAGCAAATCACATAAACTCTTTTAACAATCAACTTGCTAATGATTCCTTCCCCTTTTATTTTCTATTTCCTCACAGAAATTGAGGATGATTTAAAAATGGGAGATTAATTCTACAGACAGATCCTTGTGCTGGACTTCATGCCATGATGGAGGCTGAGTCTTCAGGTAGTGTAAGTAGTAGGACAGGTTCTGTTTGCTGCGGAGACAAATTATGATGTAAACAAGTGCGGGTGCCAGTATGCAACAAATACAGTCTCTGATGAGCATCTTGTGGTGAGGAAACAAATAATTTTTCCAGGATTTTGTCTGACTAACAAATTGTTAATTTTCACATTGAGAAAATAGCATGGGGGAAAATGTCTGTTCTATTGAATAGCAGAGTTGGACAGATGTAGAGGGAAAGAAACATAAAAATAATTGGAGAAATCACAAGGTCAGAGGCAGTGGACCTCTTGTAGGTGTCCAGAAGTCTTGGTTTTGTGTAGTGTACCTCTTAAATCCTTCAGAAATTAATCTGACTTTGATGACTACAACCCTGGTGTTCTTGGTTTTAAGGGAGAAAAAAGAATAAAGCTGTTGAACTCTTAAATTTCAATTTGTTAATGGTAAAAGGATTTAGAAGAAATAAATTCCTCATGATCTCTGGAGGCCAGCTTCATTAGGCTGGAAGTATGACATCTCACAGCATATATTTATTGTAATTGCCACACCAGCGATGGATAAATGGATATATTTTGTTGGTTTTTACCTTAAGTGTTTAACCTGATTTTCTACTATAAAGACACAAACTGGTGAACTCTGTGAGAGTTGGGTTGGATTTGTTTATTTGTTTATGTTTGGTTTTGCTTTTGTTTTGTTGTTGTTTTGTTTTGTTTTTTAAAAGAAAGATATTGGCAGCACATAAGGTGCAAAAAGAAATGTAACACTGAAGGCCCTACTCTTGTGGGGTTTTGCTCTATTTGATGTTTTTTACAGGTGTCGGGCACTGATGTTTTTACTAGGACACTTTTAGCAACTGTCCTTAGTGGATCCCTCTGGAGATTTCCTCCATGTTTCTCTTTTGGATTTCATCATCAGAAGCTCTGACTGGGACCAGTGAGTCTCAGTTAACTGAAATTAGTCTCATTAAATAGATTTTTGGTATCTTGCATGAAGTGATAAAGCCCAAACTTCTGTTTGTTACTCATACCAGTTATCCATCATATGACAAAACTTTGAAAGTTCTGAGCATGTCCATGTCACATTAGATTTTTAAGCTTTTCATACCTTACTGATATATTGATTTTAGCAAACAACAGCTCCTGTTAAAATCAGACATGTTTGTGTTTCTCTTTGTATTAATATGATTTTATATTATAAAAGGATATTTTTTTTTAGTGAAAACGGTAGAAAAATTGACAAAGGGAAACACATCCTCTCTCAATATTTCAGACAGAAGTTATTAATTTCCTAGCTGGCAGAAATTTCTTTGGTCCTTTCTTAGAGCAAATAAATGTTGGCTCTATGGCTGTGTCCATCAATGCTCCTTGCTTATGCTGAACATAATAGTACCACCTGTAGAAATATGTTATTTATTTATTAATTTACAAAGGAGCGAATTTGGGATGCTAAGACATTTTAGTTTGAGAAGTTAATCTTATGATTTCATGTGCTCTCATTCTGAAGCAAACCCAAAAAAGCTGACTATTTGTTACAAGATGATCCCAGATGTATATTTTTAATGAATACATAGGGATTCTTAGCTACAGGATTAAACTAAGGACTTACAGACCCTCAAAATTTTTAAACACTGTTCTGGGTTTTAAATGAATTTTCTTTCTTTCTTTCTGATAAATGACTGTAACTTACTAAATTTCCTCACTCTACTATTTCTGCCCTTTTTGATTTTAACTAAAAATGATTTGTCTTCATTTCTGCATCAGCAGCCATGGATCACTTTGATACTATCTTTCTCATAACATTTTTCCAATGGGGATTGTAGCTGGAGCCCTAACAAGAATAGCAATTTGTTACAGTTTGAGAAATGTCTATAAATCCTTAAGCCTTTGTCATATTAGAAGGAATATAGCTGTATGTTATAAGCAGGAAAGATGCAGAATCAATGATAAAAAATAAATAAGAACTAGCAGGTGGTCTAAATTGGTATTGACAAACCAACAATACAAGCTATTTCTACCTGATTGCATTGACTATAACTCTGTACGGCCTTTGATGCAAACTAACATTTTGTCATGTTCTGATAGCTTTGAAGTGTATAATCTCTGGATATCTTGTGTATTAGTTTCTTTTGTGAATGTCGGATGGGGACTTTATATCCCAGAAGTTATAATTCATGTTTTACTTACAGATTTTTCCAGGATACAGAGATTCTTTTGTCCAAAACCCAGAAGCAAAGAATGTAGATAACATTGTGCTATAATTTTAATGTACATAATGTCAGTCAAAAAAAAAACCCCAACCCAAAACCCAACTTGCTATTCAAAACATAACAGGTCAATATTATATATATATATTTTATTTATTTAAGAGAAAAGATTATGAAGAAGGAAATCTCAAGTGAGGAAGACAGAAGGAAAAATAGCATAACAACATTATAATACAACAAGAATGTATGTATAAACCTATTAAAATAAATGGATAGGCATCTCAATTATTTCATTAAAGCTGGTTAATACTAGTATAACTTTGTGAGCTTTGGCTTGTTATTTCCGTGTTTGTAGACATAGGACTAATCGAGTGGGAACTGGATTTTGTTAATAAGCAAATTCTTACAGTTTTGTGTACTTAACTGGGAATCCATCTGGCACACAAGCAACAGGATATACATTATTCATTGAGTATTTGAAAAGCATATTCTTATCAGTGCTCTTTGGTGTTGCTATTTGATCCTAATAGATGAAATCTCTTTAGGTAACTTTTCAAGGGCCTTAGATAACTCCAAGTCATAGCTGAAGTTTGAATTTTCTCAGAAAAGTGAAGGTGGTTGGGTTTTACAGTATTCTTAAACCATCTGAAAAAAATTGCTCCTATTTTAATTTAGAATTAAATGTTCATAGAAAATGCTATCAAGCTTGTATAGATTGAATTTTTGTTCAGAGCTATACAGTCATCTAAATGTCCAGTGGCATCTTGGGGGAGAGGCAGAGAATATTCATCCGCAGCCTTCTTTATAACATCATGATGGAAGGGTGATTTCATATTTCTGACAGATTTTGCTCTTTCAGACATTTCTCTCAGGGCTGTTTCTGCTGAATCACATACTCCATAGTTCTTAGTAAAAATGTGTCCATGCTATTGCTGAAACTAAGTTAACTGACAGCTTTATAGTTGACATAGATAGAATTCAGAGTTGAAAATGTGAAATAATTCAGGAGGAAAAAGAATTCTAAGTTTATAAACTCAATGGCAAGCTTTAGATGAGATACTACCATTGAGAAAAGAGATCTTAGAACTAATAATGGAAGGCTTTTTTTTTTCAATATTAGAATATTGAATATAGAATATTAGAATATATTCTCATTGCTGCTAAGTAGTGGCTTGAAACCAAATACAACACTGGGAACTATTAGGAAAGAAGTAGAGAACAAAACAGAAAATGTTTTTGTGATCCATTTTGTGATCCATTGAGCTTCCTTTTTGAATGCCATGTATGTTTCTGTCCTTGTTTGAAGAATATTTAACGTAATTAGCAATGTATAGCAACAAGTGTGCAAGGGAATAGAATGGCTTCCATATGAGAAATGTGTAATTAGGCTAGAACTGTTCATTTTGTAAAAGAAATGGCAAAGGGGGGGTAGGAAAAAGGTCAGTGATATAATGAGTAATATAGGGAAGGTGGAAAAGGGGTGATTGTTCCCTGTCTCTTATAATAAAAACATCAGGTTGAAATTATCAGGTGTGTGTTCAAAACAGTTAAAAGGAGTACTTCTTCACACAGCATGTAACTAAGTTTTAGAACTATCAGCAATAGGGTATTATGGCTCCATGATGGAAGTTAAACACAAAATATAATTTGTGTCTCAGCCTGGAAGCTTTTGAACTCTAAATTGCTGGAGAATGGCAAGAGTGTGTATAAGATGGTATGGAGTAGAAGGGATGAAGGAAGGTCATGGAGTCATGATATATTAGGATGTGGCAGAAAAACTGTGAGCACAGTTGTGGATGTTCTTTGGTTTTAAGCTAGACTGACTGACTGGAATCTCTGTCTGTCTCTCTTCTGTAAAAATTTTATTTTCCCAAATAATGGGAAGTGCTGAAAAATGGAGAGGAAAATATTGTGTAATTGATGGTCTCTTTATGTGCTATTTAGGGTATGTTCAGTCCAGAAGAGGTCAGGGAAAGGGACAGCAGTCCAGTTTTACATTTTTAGTTCATCCCACCTAAATGCAATAGTGCATATTTAGGGATTTTGCATATGCTGCAGGAACTAGAATGCCTAGATAATTCCATATAGTTTTTCCTTAACAAGCACCAGTGTAGCAGTGTAACAAGCACTGGCTGTGTTACTTGATACTACTATCATCCTCTCCTGATAATTTATATGTTACAATATTTGCTTATAATTTCAAAGACGAATATTTTTTTTCTGTGGTTTCACAGTTAATCACCGTAGTGCATTCTGTGTTTCTGCCTTAATTTTTTTTTGTGGGGGAAAAAAAAAAAAAGATGAGGAAGTATGATTTCACTAGCATCCTTTATTGTTTTCGAGAATGACTAGTGCATTTGTTATAAAAGTTTTGCTGTGAAAGCAGTAATAATAATAGTAAATTTAGAAATGTTCCCTGTAATACTGTCAGAATTCAGTCTAAATACAAGTACTTATCTTGGCCTAAGATAAGCAACAGGCAATGCATGTCTGACCTGACGGTTTCATGGTCTTGTATTGTGATGGGTGTCTCTGTGTGTCTGTGTCAGTGTGGGGTTTCTGATTAGGAGCCGTCTGTCATCTCCAGTTCACACCATAGAGCAAGCAGTCTTGGAACACATGAACTGGATTCCTTTTTGGACTTAAAATTGCAAACCCATCTGTGCTTCAAGATTACTCTGATGGGATCAGTGTCTCATAGATGGGAGAGGAAACCAGCCATGAACGGGATGAGACCAGTCCAAAATGGAACAAATGCAGACAGTGTGTATTGAGACCCCACTATACAGACCTGCTTTTAGTGGTCCTCACTGCTTGCTAATACACACATAGCTTATGTGTCTCTGTAAAACAGAAGCAGAAAAGAAAGAGGGAAAAAACCAAGCACAACCGGAATAAACACTGGGCTTGTAGCTCTAAGGAAAAGTTGAAAATACTTTTGGGAGAAATGCTGCCCTGAGAGAAACTTGCAGTTTATGGGGAAATGCATGGTCTCCTTGTTTGATGCCCCCCAGCATTACAATGGGTAATTGCTGTTGTTTTAATACATGTCAGTGTGGTTTGTTTCTTTTTTTCTTTACATATGTTTTAGACTTATTTAATAATTTTCCCCAGGGCATCAGTCAATAATGTAGTTTAAAAAGAAAGGTATTTAAGCCCTATAAATGACATAGTTTACATTTCAGAGCAGTATCTGCTGCTTTATCCAGTTTTGTATTCTGATTGCTCTCGTGATGTGGCTGTCCTCAGTACTGAATTGAAAAAATGATTTCCTCACTTTTAATTATTATTCTGTAGCCTCAGATGTAAAAAAAAAAAGTCCATGAACTGCCAGGATCCATTTTTGGAATAGCAACACATTGTGAATTTAGGTTAGAGAATGACTGGCTTTCAAGTCAACAGGAGAAAGATTACAGTGTCTAGTAAGCCAACAGCTTGTAAGGGAAAGGATTTTTGCCGAGTTTCTGAAAGGAAGATTCCTGGGACCTTTCTGTCTTTCATGTGCCCTTTTTTCCTGATATCTTGGTTTTGCTGGGACAGAATCCTAGGCCAGCCATGGTCTTCAGGCTGTTACCAGTTTAGAGTCAGCAAGAGCAGCTGACTGAGTTGGCTTCCATCCCATAAACATCACAGTCAGTATAAAGGGGGAAATTTGGTGAGGATTGGAGTCCTCCTGCTTGGGCCCTTCCTCTTCCTTCTCCTTCTGCTTCACTCCATCCCTGGGCGGGGGTGTTTGCTTACTATTCTGCATATGAGGACTGTGACAACTGAACATTTGCTGGACTGAGTATAACTTTGTATACTTTATGTTTACATTAGTTTGGCTGTTTCATTAAATGTTTTCATTTCAGCCTGTGGATCTCCTCTCCTTTTCTCAATCCTCATTCTCTCCTGGTGAGGGATAATTGTGTGGTAGAGCAACCACTGTGGTTTAGTCCTGGATACACGCTAAGTGTAGACATCTGAGTAAATTGTTTATACATTTTTACATTAATAATAGACCATTTTTAATTATAATTGAAAATGAATTAGAAATGTTTTTAGGTGGAGAGCATTTGATGATTTTAATAAAAAAGGGCATCTTGTGTAATAAATCATGTTGTCTTTCCTTAAAAACTGTCACAGCCTTTGCAATTGAAAGTGCTGTGCTCTCGCTAATTATGTAACTAAACCTGGGAATCAGTGAAAGGGATCAGGATAACCTTTCCTTGACCTTTCAGTGTGCCAGATAGCATATCTGCTTCAAGCTCAAGAGTAGGTAGACCTTCCAAACAGTGGAAGTGTGTTCCTTGTGTTTGTTTCCTTGTACTGCTTCCAGGAGGGTGCGCTGTTCGTTACTAGATGTGCAGACATTAGAGAAAGCAACAGTCTAGCCCCAGAGTGTGTGGCTCATCTACACTGAAAACAAAGCAGGACGATGCTAGTTTAAGAATTGTTGTATAAACATTAGAAAGACACATGTGTCACTGGTATTAATTCTGGTTACGGTTTTTACAGAATCTGCCGGTGCTTAATAACATCACACATCTTAGTGTCAGGTTTTCTAATCCTATATTTTGGGTGCACTGAAAGTTGCAGATAAAACTGAGCAGTAGCAAGTGGGACAGAAACAGCAGCAACTTAAATAGAAAGAATGAAGGGATTAGTTGCTGTTTGACTAGTCCATACTTGTAGAGGGAAACTAATCAACCCAAATGTCAACATTTATTAATGCTGTTCACATCAAAGGCTGTCAGATGAGTACTATTTGAGAGTCTCTGGCTTCAAAAAAGAAATATTGATTAAAATAAACTGCAGTTTGAGTTTCAGCATCCTCACTCAATACATATATAGCATCGTACTCTGTAACAAAGTCTCTAAAGGCTGACAAACTCAGTAAAGTACTTACAGAAATGTCAAATCATGATCTTCGCTTGGTGAATGCTTGTCTCTCTTATTCCTTTCATTTAGTGTTGGACTTAAGGGAATAACAATTGCAGATGGAAAAGCTACTAAAATCCCAAATTCACACTCATGCCCATGTATGAAGTACTTCACATGCTGCTGCATGTGCCTGCAATGGATGTAATGTCATATCTGAGACTCAGTGAAACTACATGATGTGATATGTCATAGTTTAGGGTCAGGGTGGCCCCTTAGACCTAACAGACACTCTCTGTTAACCCCCCTCCCTCCCCAAAGGGGAAGAGA
>JANIJG010000597.1:50878-61727 GCA_024611175.1 Megaceryle torquata | reverse complement strand
ACATGAGGAGGAACTTCTTTACTGTAAGGGTCCCAGAGCACTGGAATGAGCTCCCCAGAGAGGTTGTGGAGTCTCCTCTGGAGATTTTCAAAACTTGCCTCGTTGCGTTCCTCTGTGACCTGTGCTGGATTGTATAGTCCTGCTCTGGCAGGGAGGGTGGACTCAAAGATCTCCAAGGTCCATTCCAACCCCTGACACCCTGTGATACCCTTTTCCCTCTTACCCTTTGTATGTGCACCATTGCTGACAGTCATAGAAAGCAAACAGACAGGTGTGCTTTTTGCTTTGGATGAATATGGGTATTCTTATTAAATAGCAGGGTGCTACCAGTGCCTGTGAACTCTCTCATCTGCTGTATTTTTCAAAAATAGAAGAGGTTCAGCTTTGAGTAATTTCTTTGTACTTCAGTGGTGACTCTTATGTGTCGAGTTAGACCTTATTGGCTGTTATAGTTTTGAGTCTGTTTGTTCTAAATGGTTTTAGGCTTGAAAGGCAGCTGACCTCACTCTGCCTAATTTAGGGGTGAGATTAAAAAAGCGTTTGTAACTTTCATCCTTATCATTCTCCTTGAGACTGTAAATCACCATGCAGTAATTTCTTTAGCAGAAGATAAAAAAAGAGTAAAAGGTAGTAGCAACAATTTGTTAAGAATGGAAAAAAAAACTACAGAACAAAGTTGTAGCTGATGGGTTTTTTGTTTGTTTGGGGTTTTTTAATCATTGTTTTTGGGACTTTTTTTTTGTGTGTGTGTATATTTTTGGTTGGTTGATTTTTTTTGTTGTTTGTTTGTCTTTAATGACAAAGCTGTGAAAAGAAATAAATGGGTAATTATTTAAATAAACATAATTTAAAGGCTACTATTTACAAACTCCCTTTATGTTATTTGAGATGGAAACACTTCAACAAACCAGGACATCCAGGTTAGGTTCCTGCTTTGAATAATCCCCTGGAGAAAAATGTCTCCATTTGATTTAGTTAAAAAGATAATTTATGTTTATAGATATCCAGCTTGGGTGTCTGTTACTGTTTTGTTTTTCATTCTTCCTAGTCTAGAAGGGTTTTTTTATTCAACAAGGTGATTAATATGCAAGCAGTAATTCCGGTCACTATTGAGGCCCCTGATAATAATCACAAATAGGTTTATCTGAAAAATTGTAGCACTGTCTTCACCAAATTTTTTTGTTTGTTTGTGGGTTTTTTGTTGGCTGGTGAGATTTTTGTTGTTGTTGTGTGTGTTGTTTGTGGTGGTGTGTGGTTTTGTTTTTTAGCTTTACCAAGCCAATATATTGAACTTGAAGTACAGGGACCATCAGAGATGACAGTTCAGGTTAGCAAGGGTGCTCTGTATAAACATGCTGTGTAAAAGGTCGATTGTAACCCCTGAAGAGTTTGCTGTGTCCTTTCCCACAAGTTAACTGTATGATCTAGGTTGTTTGCCTTGAGTTTCACAACAGTTGTCAGCAACATCTCCTTTGAATGAGATAGCATTTGAATTTAGTGTTTTTCAGTTTCCAGTGTCGTATCAGTTTTCAGTCACAGAAATGAATGTTTTTTTCTTGTTTCAGTTTTAACCTTGCTCTTATAATACTCCTGTATATTTCATAAAGGATGTGCACTATCCTAATACTGCATTTCTTTGAAAAAGTATGTAATTATATTGTGATAGCCCATCTTTTCCCATTTAGCATAACTAGCATTGCAGTGACCATCCAAAATTGTCTGAAATTGCTGTTGGCATTTCATGTTTATAGATAAACTGCAAGACAAAGATCTATAGGCTGATTTTTTTCCCTGTCATATGATATTTTAAATGTTTTTTCCTCCTCATAGTGTGATTGGGATTTTGTTTGTTTACTTTTTAAATTTATGAATACCAAGGTCACAAGTCCTTATCTTCGTGGTTCTATCTTGTCTTAGCTATTTTACTCAAACAAGTTCTGGTTATATTTAAAGATGTGTAAAAGCATAGAGAAAGAATGTCTTTCTGGAACCAGGTGAAGTTCAAAGTATTATTTCATATTCTAAGGGATAACGAAAGAGGCCTCAGAAAAGAGAACATCTGGTTGCAAAGACCTTAGGATAGAATAGCTCTTTGGACTATGGAACTGGAAAAAGATACGTAAATTAGCAACTGCCTTGGGTTTAGGATGGAAACAAGTGAATTTGATAGATAACTTAAATATATGGCTCATACATTTCAAATTGCACAAGCTGTTTTGTATAAACTTAGGTATCTTATTTTTTGAATATTGAAATTTCATGGAAATGAAGTGAAATTGGTTCTCTGTAAAAAGTATATTTCAGTAGATGAACTTAAGCCTTTAATCATGATTCATTATACTAAGTGTTTAAATATTGTGATTTTTGTTTCATTTAGGTTGAAGATTGTAAAAATTTCTTTTAAGTGCAAACAGTTTTTTATTCAACTTAGAAAAGAATTGGTGAGTACGGTCTTGAATTTCATCAATGAAATTTCTCTGTACTGCATGTCTGCATTATACTGACTGATACTGTATTGCTTCTTGCCTTAATCTGCAATTAGAAGTCCAGTTTCACCAACTTTCTGACTATTTCAGTTCTCAAAATGGTCCATTAAAATGCTTTGTAAGATTTTTTTTTTTTGATTTGCCTTATGTTTTAGATTTAGTTTTACATTTATTTGCAGGAAACATAACTTGCTTATACAACACAAATATTGAAAAGGTTGAAAGTAAATCAATATTAAATTTAAATTTAATAAGAAAACAAATTAAAGGTAATGGTTAATGTTGCCTCAGTTATATATGTGCTTGTAAGTAAATGATTAAAACACGCTGATTTGTATTCTTCAGATTTAATAATACAAGTTGGCTTTGTTACTTATATTTAAACAGAAGTGATAAGAATATCTTTGCAGTTTTAAATTACATATGGTAATATTTTATGCCTACTTCTAAATTCGCTAGGGGAAAAAGTCAAAGCTTTCTGAGAAGAATGTGTGTTTCACTGCTTGTGGCGTGTGTTTGCTTGCCCTGTGAAGCACTGAAGGACCACTGTGCATTTAATTCACTAAGAAATGGATTGTTCCATACCTCTGAGAGATTAGTCTAAACCCATCACAGACACATCACTGGGCAAAGATGGAGGGGTTAGTTAAAAATATGACTATGTGAATAACTCATCAGATGAGTTGAAAGGTTTTTTGCAGTTCTTACTGTTGAAAGGATTTGATGACCTGAAATGCAGAGTTACTAACTAGGTAAAAAAAGAGGGATTCTGGGCAGAAATGCATTCCAAGTACTATAGGACTATTTCAGATTTAGAGACAATACGGTTAAACAAGAAAAATATAAGGAGAAAACACCCGTTGTATCAGAGCAGGCCAATGGCTGGTGACTAATGCTAGTACTGAAAACAGGAGTCCAACTGTGTACATTAAAAGCAGATCCTTTAAAATGCTGTCCAGGAATTTGAAATTTTCACAAGTGGAACTACTTGATCACGTGAAGACACTTTGTTGTGTGTTAGTTGGCAGGAGAAGCTTAACCCATCTGCTTGGAGCAGTGTGAGTAGCCATCATTTCAGAAATAGGACAACGGGAGTTAGAGGAGTTTGGAGTAATTACATGTAGAAAGAAATGAGCTTTTGTTACTACATGAAATAAACAGGTTTATCTGTCAACATGAGCAGACCATGCAACATGTGCAGAAAAATGGTAATGAACTAAAAAGGAGAGGAGGAACTGCTTCACCATGATGACACAGGTATTTCTTAATACCCTGCAGGAGCTATAGGCTAGTTCTCAAAGGCAAAGTGACCTTTGACAGCACAGAGGTCAAATTTTGTCTTGATACCAGTGTGTATGAGTGCCATTACAGTTTCAGGAATACTGTACTTAGGTCTGAGATGAGAATTGGGGGGTTTATTTGGAATTCAGATACTGAACTACAGTTGTTTTCTAAATCAGAACTTGAGGAAAAGGCTGTCATAGCAGACTTGAGGACCTTGAAGACAGAGACACCTAGATATAAAATTGGATTTGGTACTTTACTTGAGTGTTTTATCTGTTTTCTGCAGAGTAAAATTCTGCATATAGTTAAATGTAATATAAAGAAAGCTTTATCATCTTGCTTTTTTTTCTGTTGCTTTTTAATACTCTGCATATGGTTACTTGCACTAGAATGTAATATATGTAACTAAAGTAACTTCTCTTCTGAGACACCTTCTCCAAGCCAACAAATTAAAATCCTCATACTGTTTTTCTTTAAACTCTATCAGATGAAAACTTGTGGCAAGAACTTAATTTTCATTCATTCCAAGTCATGAATATCCTAAGATCAAAGCTTAAATTTGGCTTCCAAAGAAGGCATACTTAAACTGATCTTTTAATCAAACGTAATATTAAAATTGTTATTTCCAGAGTTAGCTTCCCTGAGTGAACTCGTAGGATAAGATTCGCTTCACCTACATTCTGCTTCAGTTAGGTTAAAAGAATATACTTCTATATACTTATACTTCCATGATTCTTAGCTAACCAAAACTAATCATTAGACTTCCTCTATAGTATCCAGATACATGCAAAGAGCAAAACATCTTGCATGAATTGGAAGCTCAGTTTAGGATGGATGAAGCTGCTCTCTGATGGTATATGCTTACTTTTGCTTTTACTCCCGTTACCAATAAAGAGAGCCCAAATGACTTTTTAGGCAGCAGAAACTAGGTGAAGTGACTCAGTGATTGCACATTTGGTATGTAAAATATCTCTGGTCTTGTGCTTACAGTATATATTTAAAAGCCCCTATTTATGACAGGGGAGTGAAAATACGTTTATGGTATGCTGATGATGTGTTTCACAGTTGTGTGTAAATCTAAAACATAGTACACCTGAGTAACCGTATTTATTTGGATGCAAAGCTGAGATGCTATAGGTTATTAAATTAGTGGACTTTGGAGAGGAATTTTCCAGTGGTTTTATCTTTTTCAAGCTGGGCTACATATGGTTTTAAGTAGTCTTAAGCAGGTATTTTTCAAGTACTGCTAATAAGTGTTGAGAGTTTTTAATTCCAACTGTCCTCAAAAATGCAAGTGCCTTATCTTTAATCACCTATTAAATTTATTCCTTGACTTGGCATTGCTTAGAGGCATCAACATCAGTAGAAAATTATTTGCCTACTTTTAATAGATTATATCTGTGTTTAAATAAATCACTTAAAGGAAGTTAGATGAAGCATTTTAATGTCAAAGTCATTTTCCACTGGTAGTGTAATACAATCTTGAATGAAAGCTGCTTGTGTATTCTGACAGTTACACAGCTAGAGCATGCATCCAATGGAGTAGATTTTCTTTCCATTTCTTTATGATTTTGGGGGTGAGGTAAGAATATGATATCTTCAGACTTCTTCATCTGACATAGAAGCCCCCTGAGGCATAACTTCAGTGGCAGGTTTTTTTCACCATATTTTTGTTTATACTGCCTGTCCCATATGCTGCTTCCCTTACATCCTTTGAAGATGTTTGCGAATAATGCAGTAGTTTCATATTTCTAGATGTTTCCCTAAGCGTATCTGGTTTTAGTTAGTTGCACCCTTGGCTGTGGTAATATCAATAGTCAGCATCAAACTCTTGATACTGTCCAGCACACTTGAGTAGTCTTTATTCTTCATCAGCCAAATAAGCTGTTCAGCATGTTCTTTTGCACTTTTAGAGCCCAAATGTCCACTGAGAAATTACTTGAGCCTATAACAAAGCAGTATCATAGACTTGGTTTCAGCGAGTGGCCGAAGTAATTTTGTTTGGTTTTGATTATAGGTTATGTACCTGAAGTTTGATACTTTGATTTTTTTTCTTCTTTTTACTGACTCTTACAAAGAATTTATCTACCCAAGTATATATTTGATCTTATGTAACTGGTATTAAGTGCCTAGTTAAGTTGCCTAATCCTGTTTCAGATTCTGCCATTGGCTTTTTGCATGAAGAGCAAATACCATCAGTAAAATCTGTGTTACATTTAAGTTTCCATGGGATTTTGTCCACTATTTGTGGAATATATTGAGCCTCCAGAGCATCTGACACTTACAAAGTGCAAGTCTTTTTGTTTCTCTTGGAGATGCCTGTAGGGAATTTTTGCTTTGTTCTGGGATTTTTCTTTGTTTAGGCAAAGTGAAAGACACCCACTGGAGAATGGTTTTCAATCCAGTTTCTCTCCTGAGCATCAAGAGATCTGCTCTGAATGCCCTGTCTGAGATCAAGCAAAGATGGGTTTGAATGAATGTTTCCCCGCAAGGTTGAATGTTTTAGGGCTGAGCTGTTTTATGTGAGAGGGACATCAATATCCTTTCTGGTTTTGTGGTGTGTGTGTGTGGGTGTGAGGTTTTTTAGGTGGTGGGGTTGTTTTTTGTTTGCTTGGGATTTTTTGGGGGTGGGGGGGTTATTTTCTTTGTTGTTTTTTTTTTTTTCCTGTTTGTGGGTTGTTTTTTTTTTTTTTTTTGTTTCTTTTGGGGTTTGTTTGTTTGTGTTTGATTTGTTTAATAAAAGGAACCAGAAACATCACTCTAGACTTTGCCCTATCCCTGCAGTGTTTTTTCTTGGATTCTGTAGGTAGCCTGCCACATGGTGTACATTTGTACAGTTATGATTTAAATTAACTGAAAAGGTAGTGTTTGGCTTATGTGTAGTTTCATGCTTGGGTCCTGAGTCTCATCACCAGTATTACATTGCATCTGCTTTACTCTTTTCCGACTCCATAGCAAGCAGAGTTTTCCTCTCTCTAATAGGAACCATGGACACAATTAGTAAGGTAGTCGTTCAGAGCAGAATCCAACTGCGACTCTCTGCCTTAGTCTTCTAATACTGTTTTGACAGACCTAAAACCCTAAAATACCTGTATGTCATTGTCATATCATACAGCATTCAGTATCTTCCTGGAGCCTTATGCTGTAAAACCATTCTTATAGGCTACAGTAAAACCATCATGTTATTTTATACACTTCTTGCCAAAGTACCATGGAAGTTATAAATGTTGTCTTAGGATCTTATATTGAGCCCATGTTGAATCAAGTCTACTATTTTCAGGGAAGACTGGGACAATCTTATTCTAAATCCAGCTACCAGACAGCAGTAGAACCAGGGCTTTCACCCCAGAATCATCAGCAAAGATGAATTTCAAGTGCCAGATTTATGCTTGGAAGTTACAGAACCTGCAAGGTTGTACAGGAAAAGGACAGGTGCACTTAGTAACCAATGTCTTACACTCTTCTTTACCTTAAAAATTGATTCCTAGCTGTAATTGAGATGAAGAGTAGGGTTTGAGAGTCAGTTCTCTCTTCACTGCAATGAAAGCCTTAAAAATCTATGAATAGAACTATTGTTAAGGTACCTTTAAAGCTCTAACACATCAAGTTCCTGTGAAAGTGCTGTTCCGCATTACAATTAAGCAGATCTAGCTGCAGCTCCTCATCATGCAATACCAGCTCCTCCTTCATGCTTCATGCCTGATCAGATGGTGGCATGAGAATCAGATCAGCTTATTGTCTGCAATACAAACTAGGGGAAAGAGCAGGATGGGTTTTATCCCCCCAGCCCCTAATTAAAAAGCTTTGTCACATGAAAATGCATGCTCATCAGCTCATGTAACTTGTCAAATTCTCTTTTTTTCAGCAGTGTAAAAGGCTGACGGAATTAAAATTTGCTACATCATAAGAACTTTTTATTAGAATCTAATAAAAATTTTGTCCTTTACTGGATCCAGTTGAGTCAGTCCATAATTTTACATACATTACTATTCTAAAAGAGAGCAACTATCTTGTTTATATTATTGTACATTTACATTGTTGGTAAAGCCTTTTTTAACTGAATAGGTAATGGACTTAATTTCTGCTACCTTGTTTGTGAATTTTAATTTTTAAGTACTTCTGTCAGCACGTCTAGAATACAGGGAATGTTTGGCAATACTTGTAAATTAAAAAAAAGTATAACTTTTTTGGAAATTGAAGTAGAATATCAGGTTTTAGTTACTTGCATACAGTTTTTTGAATTTCATCAATAGATACTCAGAATTTACTGTTCCCTTTTTCTATCCATTTTATTCTTTACCCTGAGTTTATCATGTGGCTGAAAACACAGTGTCATTCTCAGCCATTAGTCAACTTCCCACATACAACACTGGGAGAAGAGTTGCAGGTCTGTGCCCTGATATCTCAAGCAGATCTAAAGATGAGCAGGTGAGCAAAAGCTTAACTTAGAAAAGGAGTTCGATGCTAAGTGAAAACAGTTAAGCTGTGTGTTAATGGACTGGAGGGTTTAGTACTGTGAAGAGAAGGCAGAATGCTGCTGATGTTTTCTGACCTACAGAGGTTGTAAGCAAGCTCCCTCAACAGGCAGGACAGCTTATCTTGCTTTATCATTTTGTTTCTTTTGCCCGGAACCTAATTAATCATTTAGAAGTAGGCACATAAGTTTTCTTGAGACCAATCTGTAACTGGCATGTGTGCAGCACAGTTCCTTGTCTTAACTGTGGTAATCTTGAAACAGAGACAGCATGTTGCCTTTGAATCCTCAAATCACAGAAACTTTTTCATGTCATTTGGGTCCTACCTTTTGGGACCATTTCTTCCCATCTAGACTTGTTTTGTATTACTAAACAGTAATATTGTATCTATATTTTATATATATATATTGTATCTTTTGAGCAGGCTCATTTAAAACAAAGAATTCCTTTAAGAAAATTTAGAGGTATTTTAAAAGCATTTATAATACATAGAGATCATGTAAAATCAGAGAACCACTTCAAAAAGCGTAATTAAAAAAAGACAAAAAATACCCCAAAACAACCCAAACACCAAAGCTAACAGTATTTTAATTTCAAAAGTAACTGGTAATAATTCCTATCTGAAATGTGTTGTGTTTTGCTTTTGTTTTTTAGCATGAATCTAGAGAAACATTACTTGGATTCAATATGGTGAATTACCGAGCATGTAAGAATTTGTGGAAAGCTTGTGTTGAACATCACACGTTCTTCCGTTTGGACAGACCACTTCCCCCTCAGAAGAACTTTTTTGCACATTATTTCACTTTGGGTTCCAAGTTCCGGTACTGGTAAGAGATTTTTTTGTAATATATAGGAAATAAAAGAATAGAATAGACAACTCATCAATAAGCATAGTAAGTTATTTGGAATCTATATTAAAAAGTACCATAATTCAGGTAGCTTTTTAATCCTGCAGCTGTTCACCTGAGTCTCAAATCTTGTCAGCAATTCTCTAGAATATTTTGGAAACATAGTTACTGTATTACTGGTGCTCGTTTCTGAGCTAATACTCTGAAAATGTGTCACAGGCTGCATTTCTTTGCCTGCTTACCTGTTGGGTTATGATTTTTCTTAAAACTGTTGTCTCGAAACTTCAAAGTCTTGGACCTGGTAGTTTTGAAAACTGGTGGATCTCAGATCTTGTGTGCAGCAGTAGCAACAAAACAGACCTTAAAAAAGATCAAATAGAAATCAATGAAAAGAAGCTTATACAGGTAAAGCCAACTTAAGCAACTAGGTGAAGACAAAAGATGTACATGTTCTGCACCAAAACTAAAAGTTTAGAAAATAAGGATGAAATTAAGTCTGTAACTTTTAAGGATGAACTTGTCACAATAGGCAAAAAGCTTGGAGGTGCAAAGAATGACTGTGGAATAACTATAATTCACAAGTGTAATTTCTGTGATAATGATGGAGTGGGTGGTGTTGGGCTTTAAAGTATTTTATGCTTTTTATTTAAAAAAGAGTCTCAGTTAAGTAACTGAGTTAACTGTCTCTGAAAGTAATGCAGAATTCCAATGGTTTAAATCGTGCCTGAAGTAAAGAATAACAGAGCTACTACTCATCATCCATCTAGAATGGCAACAGTGTCTGTGACGTACAAAGGGAGATGATGAGAAGCTCTAAAACACAATAACAGGCTATTTCTGTTACAATTGTGAATTGCATAAATGTATAAAGAGGAAAGTAATTCAGTGGCTAAATTTTTATACCATCAGGTTTTTTTGCCCAGCGTTCACAGCATCTGTTTGAGAAATGGCATTCTGTCATCCTGAACAGTGCTGGAGACTTCGTTCAGTGTTGCTGTACTGAATCTGGGGGAGCTTTTCAATTTCTGTAAAGATTTTAAATTTGAATTATTGTGGTTTCTATTACAGAAGAGCTCTCTGATGGCACTGAACTTGCATTAATGTAAGATGAAAAGGGAAACTATAAAAATGAAGAAGGTCATTAAAGTTAATGAAGCGGCCAAAAGGCTGGAATTCTGCAAGTAGTTTCAGAGATTGTTTAGTGGCAGCATAATGGCAGACATAGCATGCAAGGAGAGGTCAAGGGCACTGGGCATGTTTAATCTGGTGAAGAGAAAGCCAAACTGTAGTTTACTAGCAAGCCTAAATCTACTTCAAGGGCAGTTTCAGAAATTATGGAGCCAAACTTGTGCAGGTAATGGCAGGTGATAGAACAACGGGCAACAACCGCTAATTCCACCTTGAGGATTGTAGGTGGACATCAAGAAAAGCTTTTGGTTTTTTGTTTTTCTAGGAGTAGTGCATTACTGAAACAAGTTACACAGAGAGAAGGTTGTGGCATATTTATTTGTAGAGGCTTTCAAAATTTGGCTAGAGAAAGCCATGGCCAGACATGACCTAGTATTAGCAGGAGATTATAATAGTGACTTCTAGACAACATTCCTAATATCAAAATGAACTAATAAAATACTAAACTGCTGGGGTGAGACAGAATTATCTCCATTTCTGAAAGAAATCGGTGGGATCACTCCCTTTTGAAATACAGAAGATAATTTTTGCTTTGATTGCTTTCTTGCTGTAACAAAATGGATTGGAT
>JANIJG010000597.1:0-49936 GCA_024611175.1 Megaceryle torquata | reverse complement strand
TGTGTGGGGGGGGGGGGGGGCGGTGGGGGGGGGGTGGGGGTATGGGGGTTGGTTGTTGTTTTTCCCTCTTCTGTTTAAGTAGGATATCTTGCATTTCAGTCTGTGCCCATTGCCTCTTTGGAAGAGTCTGGTTGTTTTCTCCTCTCCCCCCTTCATTCGTACACATTCATTTGACACCTCTGAGCCTTCTCTTCATAAGGCTGAACTGTACCAGCTCTCTCAGCTTCTCGTATGTCCTCTGCATCAGACCCTTGATTGTTTTCATAGCCCTTTGCTTTTACTTGGAGGACCCTAGAACTTGACGCAGCACTGCAGTTGTAATCTCACTTTCTCCAGCCTTCACTCATCCAGCAGTTTTGTAGTATGAATGTGAACATAGTTAATTATTCTTTGATTTCATAGTGTAAATGTCCCTGTGAGGAACAAAGAAGAGCAGAGTTTCATATACTAGTGTCCTTGTAGGACATGTATCCTCTGACTCTGTACCTTTGTCTGAAGTTATAAATGGGGAAGCAGCTGCAAGAGAGACTTCTGTTGGTATTCTGCCACCAATTCCTAACTGCTGATAGACAATAAAAAAAGTATATTTTTTTGAACAGAAATTATGAAATATTATGTTTCTTTGATTTAACACAAGACATCTGGTCTTGCATGAAAAGCAGGTTTCAAGTTAAACTCTTGGTTTTGATAAGAAAAAATACAGTCCCGATGTGCTCACCATCTACTTTCTTAGTTCAGCAAAGTAAGTTATTAGCAATTCAGGCAATGGTTTAGGCGTATGGAGGAGATGCCATAACTTGATTGTGGCTATGACAGGCAAGATTACAGTGTTTAAGTGTTATCCAGAGTTCCAAGAACAACTTTCTTACTGCTTTGGGTAAGCAGAAAATGGAAGAGGTGAGAAGGCTTTATGTTACACCTAAAATTAATTGGTCTTTGTTACAGTTAGACCCTAATGGCAAAGAAGACTTCCATTTACCCAAATGCTGCCTGAAGTTTCACTGTTCTGAAGCTAGCTCCATTGCCTGAGCATGACTGAAAATAGAATGTAGAGGGGTTTTGTTCATATGGTTCAGTTTTAAGCAAGAAATTGTTACCGTAAGTTTGTTGCATTTAGTGGTTTTGTTTTGTTTTGTTTTCCAGTGGGAGAACAGAAGTCCAGTCAGTGCAGTATGGTAAAGAAAGAGCAAACAAAGACAGGGTATTTGCAAGGTAAGCAATTTACATGCATACAGGATGAGTAAATCTTCTGTTTATATCTTTTAGGATGTTATGGGATCACTGTTTTCTGCTTGCAAAAATGTAAATGAATGAGAAACTGTTGTCGGCTGTTGCTGGTGGCTTGACTTAGCCATATTAAGGACTTAAATCTTGGTATTAGGGGGTGTCTCTTTAGGGCAGCCAGAAATGGGGGAGAGTCTTATGATGGAAAAGTTAGTAAGGGTATTCTTGAATACTACCCTTTTTATAAATTTTCAAAATTGAGATTTTCCTCCATCTGTGCAGTTTGTTGTTACATGTACTGGCCTTCATTGTGCTGTGTTTATTGCAAAGAATGGTTACTTTATTCCACTAAAGTACTGAGTTGTTGGGTATGTTTTATCCCTGATAATACCCTACAACTGTAAACACGTATTTCCTTTAGACTAACATGCTGTGAATGTCTGACTTGGTGAGAACAGCTTTATCACTGTAGTCTTAATGAAGTATTTTACTATGAAGGCTTTCAATGGAAGTGAACTGCTTCTGAAGGTATTAGGTCATGGAATGTTTGGTAAATCATAGAACCTGTTACTTAATTGTGTTTCCTGAGGGGTTTAGTGATTGCAAGAAAACAGTCAAGACATAGATTCAGTTCTTCATTCAGAAATTACACAGGACTGAAAAGTAAAACTGCTGCTGCATCTCTTTGGCAGTCTGCTGTGATCATTAGTGGAAGGAATCAGCAGGGAGCATGCTCTGTGCTTAACGCTTTTACTGAGATGGAGAGTGTCTTATGGCATAGTTATCACTTAAGGAACTCTGGAGTTCAAATTTGTGCTCACAGACTTTTAGTAGCAAGTCCAGCAAACTTTCTCAAGTACCTGCAAACACTGTTTGGTGAATTCTGCCTTGATTTCCTGCCCCACCTCTTTTTTTCCCCTTTTCTATACTAAGTAATTTTTTAGCTGGATACTGTAGATACTCAGCTCCATATTAGAAGGATCTGAAGGTAGAAATACTATAACCTGTTTTTCAAGAGGTAAATTTTATAAGACCAATTTGTTCTGTGTGCTATAGAGTTATTTTTTACTTTAATTTGCTTTGGGAGTCTGGTTAGATTTTTACTTGGGGCAACTTTCCTAGTACTCAGAAGACTCAACACTGTGACAACTGAGTTTTATTTATTTACAGGACAGTTACGAATCAGTTAAACATTTTTTTCTTGTTGCATTCTGAAAATGACAATTCCCCAAAACTAAGTAGTGTGAAGAGCCCATACTTTGTTTTGAGGAGTATATTTGTCATTTTAGAAACCCTTATTCAGTAGATGGCACTCTTTCCTTTGAGACAAAACTGAACAAGTGGTGCTGGCGTCATTTTTTAATAATATATACTCTGGATAAAATTGAAAGCCACAGCCAGAATTGGTCTGATGTTTTCTCAAGTCTTTTTGGCTTTTTTTAGTTAATCAAATGCTTGTATCTTCTGTCCTCAGTAATTTTATTTTCCACCATTGCTTTTAGGTTTCAGAATTTAGCATTCATCCTCACCTTTCGCATTGTTTAGTAATGTTGATGACTGATAAATATCTGAGGCATATATGTGTACGTCAATGCATATTATATTAATGGCATATCATAACCAATGCAGCTCAAAAAGCTTTTAATAGATCATCTGTTTCTTGCTCTGTCCTCACTGGCACTATGTGCAATGAATGCAATTTAAATTGCAAAGACTTGGTATTTTCAAGACATCTCTAAAATACCATGTGGTTAAAGCAGCTTAATCCAAGAATATTATCTTTAACTCCTTGTCTTCTAAATATTTACATTCCAAGTTGAAAATACTGAGCAGATTCTAGCCCTTTTGGATTCACACACAGGATAAATTTTCCTTTTCAAGGTTTTGCAGGTATAACATAGGTTTTGTTCCTGGAACCTGTCTTTCTCAGACAAGTCACGTTGTTGAACAGCTTTTTAAGCTGTAAAGCTTGTTTCAGTTGCTTTGAGAGTTCTACTAGGTATTGGTTGTCTTTTGATAAGAAATCGGGAGCATGCTAGCATTACAGTCATGTCTGTCTTGACAATTAAGTGGACACAATAAAAGCAACAATATTTATTTTTTTATATTACAACATCAGAAGGTTTATTCCAGATCAGTTTTTTAAAAAATATTGTCAAATTATTTCTTAGAGCTCTCCAGGTTTACACTCTGTTTTCCCATCAGTTTCTAAGTAGAAACTGTGTTATTTGAGCTAATACTGCCTAAGCAAACTTTGGAATCCTTTCATTGTAAGAAAATAACATTGCTGATTACGCTGAGATGTTATTTGAGTGATGTCTTTGTTCAAAGTCAGGAGATGGTGATTGCTACACGTAGTGATCATCTAGCCTTTGCGCACTAAGTGGAACATACAGAGCACAAGACATGGGAATAAAATCTTTTAAGAGCCACTTGAATAAAATAGCCTGCAATTAGCAGACTTAGATGTCTTCAGGATTTTACTTAAAAATTAGCTGTAGTAGCAGTTATGGATTATTTTATTTTCCCCAAATCATAAATATTTCAAAATAAATTTTTGAAAAATGGAATCTATTACTTTGATGGAGATAGTCTATAATAAATTTGATACATTTTGTAGATGCTGTTTTTTTAAAGTTCATACAGCACTTGCTTCAGCATTTAGAAGACTTGCTGCAATTGTTTAGAATTTTTTTTCTTCAGTATATCTGTTCCCTTGGCCTCATTTGTTGCAGGATATTCACAATCGAAGAAAACTCAGAGTTCCCATAAGCATAATAAAACTGAAAGTAGATAATACAAGTGAAAAAAGCTCAATCAAGTCGTGAATTGAGAGATTTCATAAAGAACACTGTTCTTTCAATGTCCTTGCAAAATACACTAGTTAGTGAACTGGAGCTTTGAGAAGGTGGTTTTATGCACATTATATTGTATAGCTCAGTAATTTGTCTTTGTAAACTCCCTAACAGTAAGTTGCAATCTCTGTTTCCAAAAATCCAGTCTTGCTTCTACCACACACTTATTCAGTTTAATTAAATAATTCCTCAGTTGCTTTAAACTGCATCTGTCATACGTGGTGTATCTGCAGATGTGCACAGTTTAAGTCTCTTGGTCTGGAGCAGTGGTTGCCAGTTTTGCTGAGAAACATCAGGGTTCCTTGTACTCCCTGTCAAAATACAAAGTAAGGCTCCACTCCAGGTTACATTTCTTTTTGGGACAGAAATTATTTAAAAGATACCCACCTGTATCCCCAAACAACACCTCTTTCTTTTCCAGCTCCTGTGAGAATTTAGCACTTCAGCTGTAATACACAGAACAAATTCTGTCTTCTGAAGCTTTTGTGTACTGTAGCTAAGCTAATGTAATTTGGGTCCTGCCTTTTTTTAGTTGCATTGTGTAATATCATCTGTGGTACTTGTTTTTGGTTTGTTGTTTTGTTGGGGTTTGGGGGTGGTGGTGGTGTTGTTGTTGCTTTTAATTTGATGTACTATCGCAGATTGTAAGTAAGACTGTTGTTGATTCTGGGGGCAGGTGAAGTTTTCTGTCTCTATCCCTGCTCAGGCAGATAGGAATTTTTCTGACTTTTAAAAGAATGTCTCTGCAGATACAACAACAACAACAAATCTGAAAATAGTTTATTCTGTTAACTAGCAGTGCCCTGTGCTGGGGTGCAATAGAAATATCCAGACTGTGCAGATAAACACAGAAATTAGAATTTCTAAGTTTATCAAAGCATTTTAAAAGTTTTTTACAGCTCACTTCCCCCCTCCTATCTCCTCAGCTGCACTCTGGCACAAGGAAGTTATTTTAATATTGTAAGGAATTAGTGATAGAGGATAAATTTGCAGGAATATTTCACAACAGAACTTAAAAGTTAATAAAAAAATAACTTAGATTTAGAAGTGTTGACAGGAGAACTAGTATCAAAAAGCCACAGCACTGGGAAGTTCAGTGCTGCAGTGTGGTAATTTTTTCTTTGAAATTTCTGCAAAGACAGGAAATGGAAGCAACAAACATGAGTGGGTGGGACTCTGAGGTTAGAGCTGTTAATAAGGTAATTGAAACGAACCTTTGCTGATAAATGCTGCAGCTGTTTATCATGGTAGTAGGGTGTTACTTCTGAAAGATCAGACCCTATCCACAGTACCAGGTGAGTTTTCTTAACATTGAAATTTTTTGATATGGAAGAAAGTGATGCCTCTCCTTTTGGAGTTAAGGTTCATTTGTTGCATAGATTGAAGAAGCTTTCAAAAATGTGGTTACAAACTATGACTTAAGATACAATGTGGTGGCTTTTTTTCTGAAGCAATCAAGAATTTTATTTTTTAAAAAACTTGTTTTTTTCCTCTCCCTATATACTTTTGTGTCTCTTTGTAATTTTTTTTCCCACAGGCAAGGATAGTGCCCACTGTTGTTGCACAATTAAACAGACAAGCAATTAAAGCCACATAAAAAAAAAAGACAAGCAAAAAACCTAAAACAAAGAACAAACAAAAAAAAAACCCCAAACAAACAACACAACTTTCCTGTAGTCTACTTGTTGCTTTTTCACTGAAGGTAAATCAGGTTCAATAGCTGCCTTTCTTTATGTGTCTGGCAGAAAATATGGTGCCTGCTGTCCTGTGTTTGTCTAATTTAGCATAGGATATATTATGTTCCTCTGTGGTTTTCTCTCAGCCCTTTCTTTGGTTAGTGGAATCCAGAGCTGGCTCTTGGTGATAATCTGCTGGCTGCAAGTGTGCTGTCAGCAAAGTCTAGCCGATGATAACTTTGATTAATAAAGGAATAATAAATGGGTAACATTAGACCTGCATTTCAGTTTTGCTGGTTTATTGTTATTTTGCCTGTTTAGAACTGCTCAAATTTGCTGTGTTAGTGAAGAAATGGTGGCAAGAGGTTTTAGTTGTTCACATTTTAAGCAAATTACAGAAATTGGAATGTTGGCTTAATTGACACATTATCAAGCTAATTACTTTAAAATCAAATTATCAGTACTACATGCTGGGAAACTGGATGTGTTTTTCCTCAGGAATTAATTAATTTATATTTTCCCTATTTTCAAATATCAATATACTATTAGATTATTCTTTTTTTTTTTTCCCACCAGTGGAAGAATACCTAAAACAGTAGTATTTATAGTAGCCTGTCTTGCTTAACTATCTGAAATTTGTCAGCGGTTATTCAGTAAGACTTTAGGGAAGCAGAGCAGCATGCAGTATGTGTTCAGAACTGCTTGGGGGTGTAAAAGCAAATGTAAACCCTCCACACACAGATTACTGCTCCTTTAGTATCAAATGAGTACTGTTGACATTAGACTGATGTATTTCTGCATGTGGAGAAGGATTATTCAGTATGATGCTTGGTTGGTTATTGTAGACTTTTGATAATGTTGAGGACAGTCTGTTTGAGGTGGTGTCTTGCATTCAGTTCAAGTTCAGCAAGGAGCAAAAATGTATTTGTAACTAAGGTTCTCATTTTCAGAAGGATGGAATTTGTGTGGGGGTAGTTCCTTAATTTCTCAAAAGTTCCTTCTTTCTTGACTTGCACTTTCAGTAAATTAGGATGGTGATAATGATAGAAAGATGTTAAAGAACAGTTATCATGTGTCTCAAGGACAGCAAAGGCTGAAGTTACTTTATGATATGGGCGTATGGAGCTGGGGAAAGAAATGGAGGAGTTACACTGATAGAATAATATGTTGACACCTCATTGTTCAAAGCTGGAGAGTAGAGAGTAGTGATAGAATATAAAGGAATTAAATGATCATGGTGTAAGACTGATAAAATCAAGGTATCGCTGGAACAAGAGAGGGGTGGGTAATGATAGAGGAAAAACTTGAACTATACAGCACTATAAAAGTAGTAGAAGCAATGTAAAAACCTGGTAACACAAAATACATTAGACATATATTTAAGGACTGTTTAGAAGAAATTTTGTTCTTGACTAAAGAATTTTCAGTTAAAAACAACAAACAGCAAAAGTCTGGGTATGTTCAGTTGCAGGATGACTGAACCATCCCGTGTGTTGCTAAGAACAAAGCAACCACAATTCTCGGATGACTCATTTGATGATTTCCAGTACGAAAGGGAAATACACTATTTCATGACAGATTGCAAGTAGGGTCTCTTTTGTGCTTAAGAACTAGGTGAAAGAAATATCAGAAGGGGTTTTTAAGTATCTTGGGATGACTGGAGAATAAGAAGAAAAAGTTTTCTCAATATCAAGAAAATGCAACAAGTAGAAAATAAAATTAATTCTTTATAAAACAGTGGCAATAAGAACCCTTAACTTGACGGATGTTTCTGGCACAAAACCAAATGAAGCTTGGTTACCCACAAAGAAGTTTAAATAGCATCTGCCTTACAGGTGACAAAACATGTTCTAGAAGAAAGCATGTCACCCTGATGGAAATCCCTGATAAGTAAACAGAACTAGGCACCTTTGTTGCCATGTTGATGATTACTCCACTTTCAGTTCTTCAGAGTCTTTGGGAGGTTTCTTGGCCTGATGTTTCCTGCATTATTTTTTCTGAGATGGCTGAATAGTTGTGTTACTTAGAGGGTGGTGGTTTGTGGTTTGGGTTTTTTTTGTTTGTTTGTTTTTTGTTTGTTTTGTTTTGTGGGGTTTTTTGTTTGTTGGTTGGGTTGGCTTGGTTTGGTTGTTTTTTGTTTTTAATTTCAGACCTCTCTGACTTCTCTCTCAGGAGTCTGATACCCTTTGAGACCTTAGAAATGCTTAGTTTTCCTTTTCTCTCTTACATGTCTCCTTCCCAGCCAACACTATTTCATGACTATTTCGTTGATGTCCCTGTATGAAGTACAGAAAATGAAGTATAATATATTGAGAAAATACAAAACTGCCCATGTAAATACAGTTTTGCATTATCATGTTTCCTTTTGTCCATATAATTTAGTTTCTTATGATAGAACATCCACTGTTCCATTGTGGTGAGTCTTATGTAATTTTGTTCTTACCTCATATAATTTTTGCTCAGTAATTTTACTTTCTTCTTCTAAGATCCCCCAGTAAACCCTTGGCACGGAAAGTAATGAGTGGGATGGACTGGGAAGTAGTGAGTAGGAACTCCCTGTCTGATGATAGGTTGGAAACACAGAGTCTACCATCACGGTCTCCACCTGGGACCCCAAATCAGTAAGTAGAATTGAATATTTTCTCTCTACAAATTACTTTCTACCTCTAATATGAGCGACTTACAATGTGTAATAAAAGGATTAATGCATTATGGAGACAAATAACTTCACAAATTGTGTACTGAGTGGTTCTGTGGAACATTTCACTCCAGGTAAGTTATTTAGAGAGGAATTTTAGATGCTTTTCACTCAACTGACAGAAGTTTAAGATGTAGCACACCACCCTAAATGTGAAAGCTTGAATTTTCTCAAGCACATTTTAAACTAAATTGCTCATTTGTCCAAGAAAAAAAAAAAAACCCTGATAATAAAAATCCATGTGATATTTTAGAAGTAATTGATGCTTTTTAATACCACTTCTTAAAACATTAGGGAAAATTATTTCATCAGAGATCCTGCAGGTTTATTCCCCTTAATTTTTCTGCATTTCCTTTCAGAGCTCACTCTTTCCGCATCATAAAGTTTTCTGGTTTGTGTTTATAGTTAGTGAGTAACCCTTCCTGTTTCTTTTGAAAAATTCATGATTTTCTTGGTGTACTGAAACTGGCTTAAGAATCAATATTATCCTATTTGTATTGCATAAACCAAAAGGTTTTAAGATTCTTTGGCACTGCAGCATATTATGCAAAAGATTGTTGTTGTAAATATCTCTAGCATTGAAAAATTATTGCAAAAAATGTGTAATAATGATGCTTAAGAGCAAAATTTAACTTAATCATGCTTATTTCAAAGCATTTTAAGAAAGGTGCCTGTGTCACCGTGTTAGTTTTCAAATGGTTTTCAGTATTGAGTCAGTGCAAAAACATGATTCTTCTGGGAGAAGATGGAGGAGATAAAATCATAGAATGGCTTAGGTTGGAAGGGGCCACAGAGATCATCTAATCTAACCTCCCTGCCATGGTCAGGGACACCTCTTAACTAGACTGGGTTGCTCAAGGCCTCATCTAACCTGTCTGAACACCTTCAGGGAGGGGGCATCCACAACTTCTCTGGACAGTCTGTTCCAGAGTCTTGCCAGCCTTGTACTGAAGAACTTCTTCCTAAGATCCAGTCTAAACCTATTCTCCCTTCTGTTTAAAACCATTTCCTCTTGTCCTATTGCTGGACACTCTTGTGGAAAGTCCCTCTCAAGCCTTCCTGTAGGTTCCCTTCAGATACTGGAAGGCAGTTAAAAGGTCCCCTTGAGTCTCCTCCTCTCCAGGTTGAACAATCTCAACGTCCTGAGCCTGTCCTCATAGCAGAGGTACTCCAGCCCCTGGATCATCTTTGTGGCCCTCCTCTGGACTTGTCAGAACAAATCTATGTCCCTCTTACGGTAGGAACACCAGAACTGGATGCAGTAGTCAAGGTGGGGTCTCATGAGAGCAGAGTAAAGCCCTCTCCAGGGCTCCTCTCATCCCACTCTGTACCCAGTCTGTAACTGTGCCTGGGATCGGCCCAGCCCAGATGGTGCGGGACCTTGCACTTTGACTTGTTGAACCTCATGCAGTTTGCCCTGGCCCGTTTCTCAAGCCTGTCAAGGTCCCTCTGGATGGCATCCCTTCCCTCAAGTGAGTCCACGGCACCACACAGTTTGGTGTCATCAGCAAACTTGCTGAGGGTGCACTGGATGCCATTGTCCACGTCTCTGAACAAAGATGTTAAACAAAAGCACTGGACCCAGAACAGACCCCCTGAGGAATTCCACTTGTCACAAGTCTCCACTTGGACAATTTGGGTTAATTTATGCCATGGACAGAGCCAGGATTTTTCTTCTTGGGGGTTTATTTTTCTTCTCATTGACTGGACTGTCAATCTAGAAGCCAGCTTTCAATGCTTTCAGGCTTCTTTAATTTTTAAGAAAATATAAATATATCCATGTAAATTAGAACACTTTAAGAAAGTTCATTACGAAATACAGCATATTGTTCTGACAACGCAATTGTTCCCATGCTTTTTGAAATATATCATTTAATAAAAATATGCATATGAACATAAACTTGCACTGAGAGGAAGTTATTATTTTAATATTACTATGTAGTGGTGTAAGAAATGTAGATTAATAACATTCTTTTCACACTGTACTGCTGTGCTTTATCTCTTAGTCGCAACTCTGCTTTCACTCAAGAAGGAGCACGGTTACGACCCTCATCAGTTGGACATTTAGTGGACCATGTAGTTCACACTTCCCCAAGTGAAGTATTTGTAAATCACAGATCTCCATCTTCCACCCAGGCTAACAGCATCATACTGGAATCATCACCGTAAGTTTTGTTGGTCAGTACTGTAAAGTAGCATGCAGGGTTTCTGAAGAGAAGTCAGAAATCTTCACCATTAAGAATTTAGTGTTAAATTTGTGTCAGGAAGAGCCAGAAAATAAGAAGTTAGCTGTTGTTTAGGGAGTATTAGTGAACTAAACTAATACTATGAAGTATTAGTGAAATGTAAATGGTACTGAAGGAAAGACCAATATCAGACATGTTCCTGGTGCGGGATTACAATACCTCCCCCACCCACCCCGAATGTGGGTTTGCTGTAATGTGGCTAATAGTGTCTGGATGTGGAAGAGAAAGTACTGTTTGGAGGGTATTTTTGTAGAACTGAAGTATGCTATTTTATGATAAAAGTTTTTAATTCCTGTGAGATTGGAAATTTTGCTTTTTGTCAAGGCACAAAAGTATGAGTGAGCTTTACAGATTCCTTAACCAAAATACCTTTATAGCAGCCCAGCATTTGGATGTTTCTAGTAGGTTTTCTACATTGTTATAGAGTATGTCTTTTGTTTTTAAGGTAGCACTATCATGCTTTTTTTCCTGTTAGGCTGAATATTCTTGATAGTGTAAGTTTACTGTGCTATGGTGAGCAAAATAAAAGCTAATATTCTGTAGTAAGTCTGGAAGGATAATAAACAAAGTTGAGTTATTCGAAGATTTTAAATACTCAATAATTTGTGGCCAGATTACAGAACAATTGGGGAAAAAAGATGCACAATATACACATTATTAGCACTGCCCCTGTACCTTCTTACCTGTTACGCTAAACTTGTCCTCATAATTTTGTATAATATCTCTTAGCAAGAAAATTGTGCCAATGGTTTTAAAACCATTTGGGAACTATCAGATAGCACATGCATAATTATATGTTTATAATCAAATTATGTGTCTCAGGAAAAAATATTATGGAAGGTATTTGAACATGATTTTAAAACTTTGCTCAGGCTCCAGTTTTATCAACTGTGCGTAACTTTGGGAGGGGAAGAAGTTTTATAAAATAACACAAGATGCTCTTTATGACAGTATATAATAGTTACAACTTTACCATCAGCTAGTTATTTAGCTTTCGGAGTTATAAACCAGTAATTTGACCTAATAATATAAAATCCCCCTTTTTTTAGGGGGCTTTTTTAAACTATTCACATGTCAGGGGAGGTACAAAACTGTGAATCTTTTCTTGTATTAGAATTTTGTTGTACAAAGGCCACCCAGAGTCAGGTTCCTTCTGTTCCAAGACTTCCAACTAAAGTCAGTTATAAGAAGCACTGAATGGTAGAGTGATATAGTGAAGTAAGCACAGTTGTTAAATCCTCTTTTATTCATAAGCCTCTACACTAAGTTGTAAAAGATGGTCCTGAGTGTCTTGGGATTTGTTTATTTAATACTTAATTTCTTGTGTAAGTCACAATAGAAATTAATCTTAAAAAGAGAGGAAGTGGTTTTGTAAATCAGTTATGCAACTGTCTGTTCTTTTTCATGATTTTGCATCTTTTATGCCAAAGAAGAAAATCTTTTGCCCTTCTATCACTAAGTTTTGGGGTTTATGTTTGGGTTCTTCCCTTGTTGGAAGCTTAAAAGTGGAATTTAATCTCCCAGGATAGATACCTAGCATAAGACATTTTCAAGAATGAGGATGTTGACTGTCAAAAAATATGTGAATCCCGTTAGTGTCTTCTGGAAGTTTCAGGGGATGTTACCGATTCAAGACTTGAGGTTTATGAAAGAAAGTAGTAGTCATGAAGTTCTTATTATAATTAAAAATTGCATTGTTTTACAGTCCAAAAGGCTATTTCTTAAACAGTTAGACCTTTCTGAGTGAAAAGATTTAAGTAGTCCATCTGCTAATTTGGTGGGAATTTTTATTTATTGGTCAGATTTACTTATGTGAGAAAGTGAGAGGGGATACCTGACAGGCAGGCTTAGTGATCTCTCACTTTGGAGTCAACATAGCAAAAGAAATCAGCATTTTGGTGCAGTGTAGAATGATATTACAGCTTAGCAAATACAAGCTTTAATTCCACTTTTTTTTTTCTTCACGTGCTATTCAGAACTAAATGGAGAGATTTCTGCTTGTAGTTCTCTTAGCTAATTATAACCTTCAATCCCAATACCGTGCAATATGTGTTGTGTTTAATAAATTTACGGGAGTGTATATGAAACTTTTGCTTTATATACTGAAAGGTTAGACCGGATATCTGTAACAAAAATACCTAAAGTTAGTCAGTGCCAGGGTTTGTGTGTCATTTTATTATTATGTAAATTACTGAATGCAGTAACAGAGAGCTGCTTTGCCTGCAAAATAGGCTGCTTTCACTGCCATTGTTTAAGCATTCATAAGGAAATTCAAAGCTGACTGGGCAAATATAAAGCAATGAAGTTTTTGCCCAAGGCTTGATTGTTAGTTCTCACAATTCATTATGCTAATATATTGCAGTACTTGCCTTGCTGCTTCTAAAATGCTCATTTAAGTAACTTTTCAAATCTTTTCTGTGAGTTTGTATATTAGGTAGGAATTTATTTGTGTTTGTTGACATATGTGTGCAGACATCTAGTCAAACATAAAATCCCATCTTTTATCAGAACGACTTTTTTTTGTGTGTCTGCTCGTGTTTTCTGTTCCTTTCTTGTTCAGTTTAAAACTGAGGAGTAATAGTTTGTAGGAAAATACATAACTGTGTTGCCCTTCCCTTTAAAAGGCTGAATTTGGTCAGACTGGAATGAATAAATACACAGGCAGTTAAAAAGTTCTGTGTGACCTTTGTAAGTCAATGTCTAAAAAATTTACAGCTGTCTCAAAACTTAATTTTGTAAATGTTGACAATCATTATATTTTTCTTTCTCCACAAAAAGGAATTTATAAAAGATGCTTATGCTTAAAAAATACAATGTAAGGATGATAAGCTCTTTACTGTCACTTGCATTAAAAATCAAGAAATATTATATTTATTCCCTAGTGTATTTTGAACATGAGATTATTCAGACATCAGATACTGTGTAATTAGTACTTTTAAAAAATTTATTTTAACACTGCATGAAAAAAAAAATTCTTTAAGTTGAAATTAACCAAAAACATACAGGACAAATAGGGTTAGAATATTTTCAAATGTAGTGTTTTCATAGATTAAAAAAAATAAAAAATGTAAAAAAAAAAAATCAACTAAAAATCAATTTTTTGTTTTTAAGAAAATGGACTAAATGTTTTTTCAAAACTGAAGTGGAAAACATGTTTTTCAAAGTGAAGTGTTCCATTTCCCATTCAATTTTCATACTTTTTGAAAGAGGTTTATCCTTTATTTAAAATCACTGTAGGCAATTGTGATCCGATTTGTTTTGTTTTTATTTGAAAAACACGTATCTGGGATCTGACTTTCTGGAATTGCATGGTAACAGATTATAAGGTATGGAATTTGGTGTGTGCCTTAGGGCTTTTTAACTTTGCTTTTGAACAAGCAATTTGAAATGTTACATTGTCTCATAATAAGAATCTCACTCTGGTAATAGTTTACTGTGGCTAGACCACTTGAATACAGCAGGACTACTGAAATGGTTACCCATGCTTTTTAAAGGGATGTTGTGCTGTGAGTTACCGCTACAGCTTGCTGATAATGAAAGAGGCAGTCAGTCTCCTATTTCTAGCTTCTGAGAGTGTACTCTCATCCCCATATGGTGGGTGACCTTGTTGAACCAGCAGAGAACTACTCAGGCTTGTCCAAAAACTCAAATGTGGTTTTTTTTTTTTTGATTGGTTGTTAAGCTGCCTTAGCCAAAGGAGGAACACCAGAATTCTTCAAGGAAGGGTCCATGGGTGAAAGAAAGAAAGAACAGAGGCACCTGGTTTTGGTGGTAGCATTCTCTTAGATTTAGCTGTAACCTCATTTTTGGGGGGTTTTGGATTTGCCAGTAATGTCAGTGGGCTGTTGTCATAAGTCATTCAGTTACTTAATACCTTTTAATGTGGTTCCTGGGGAGGAATGCATGTATCCTCAACTGGTATCTTGAAACTGGCATTCAGACTAAGTTAATGGGAACTGTGTGCTAACTGCCCTTTTGGGCCTCTCCAAATGTTCTTAATTCTTAAATATAAGCCATATAATGAAATACAAGTCATATATTTATGGAATACAAATTATGCAGTTATGCTTTTATTCCAAAAGGACTAATAAAGGAAGTTATCCATGTTACACATAAACACAGAGAACACTTATATTAATCTACGGTAGGATGCTTGCAGATATAAAACAGAAATAAAACTTCCTGCTATTTAATCTTCAGTAATGGTGTTATAGCTCAACTAAAAAATGCATGTGCTAATGCAATTCCTACAAATATTTCAAAGGTGTGTGTGTTTTGAAGAGGAATGTGTTTGGGGGGGACACACGCACGGATAAAGTGCTCTTGAAATGTATGCGTATATTGGTAAATTGAAAAACTAAAAAAAACCACTGTCATCTCCTGTGGGCTTTTCAAATAAATGCAGGGGGATTCAGTTGTCTTCAACTTGCACTCCTCTTTTTTTTAGATCAGAAGCCAAAAACTAGTGTGGGGAGCACTTCATGCTACTTGTGTCTGGTTTTAAGAAAGAAATTGCAGGCATTAATTTAAGATGCAAACTAATTGATTTTCCTACTGTGGAAAATGAAGTGCTATATCTATTAGAAGTGACTATTTTATTTAGCAAGAGTACAGAGTATAAATACAGTGAATTTTATAATATTTCAATATGAATTGGGTTGAGTGCTAAAACCATTTAAAAAAAAAAAGGTCATGTAAAATATTAGCTTGCTGGTTCTGTGTACAGTTGCTTGTCAGGAAAAAAGCAGTAACGTGTCCAAACACTTCCAATAGATTCAATCACTGTACACTTTTGAGATTCTAAAAATACATACAGATATTAAGCTCTCAAACTCTTGAGTTTCTTCCAGCATTTCCAGTTTATTTGGAACCCTGAAAGAACTGTCAATATCTCATGATTGTTCCACTTCATACTTCTATTTTGGTTGTTAGATCTCAAGAGACTCCTATAGATGGGCAGCCTCCTGCATTACCACCCAAACAATTTAAAAAGAACAGTTGGAACCAAATTCATCATTCACACTCACAGCAAGAACTGGATAACCATACCAATGAAACATTTGATATTCCTACACCACCTGAAAAATCCACAGTAAGTTTTTCAATCTGTTTTAACCATTCTGGTTTTTATCAGCATGATAATCCTACTCCTCGCAAGCTTGGTTCTGATGCATTTGAGAGTTGTTGTGTTTGTGCATTCCATTGCAACATTTGCATTATCCATATCATCTCTTTGCTAGCTCCTGCTATTTTTAACACGTGCTAGAGCAGTCCTTTCTCACTTGTCATCAGATGATTACGTTGGGGTGGATATTAGCTTTTCAGCACCTCCAGAGATCTCTGACTAAGCGCTTCTTTGAGAAGTCATTTACTATCAGTTTAGAAGACAACATTGCAGATGCTACATTGATGTTTAATCTAGATTTTATCAAAAACCTGGAACGGAAAGTGCCTACCAGCTTCTGGAGCAGTTTTGTCAGGAGAAGCTCCTTGAGTCTGTTGTTGCATTTCTCATCAGAATTTCTAAGAGATAGACTCTTTGGAGAGACCCGTGACAACAAATATAAAAATCTGAGCAGGAGTTCTTTTTTCACACTTAACATTGTGCTAAATGAGTAAGCTAGTCAGTTGATTATCTTCTGAGGTGAGATCTTGCTGACCAATTTAGTGATTTTATTCCTTTTTTTTTTTTCCCCTGTCCTACAAGAAGTTTTCAAATAGGTTTTGGTTTTATACTGACATGGGACAATAAATGCTTTGCAGGATGGGAAAACTGTTTAACATTCAGATGTAGCAAATACTGTATAGACAGTTTTACCAACTTCAGACATTTAAAATTGAGTCAGCTTCCAAAATTGGTATTTTAGAAATGCCTTTGGTGGATTTTTATTTGCATTCTAAACTCAACTAAGCCTAGGATGTTCTCTCAGGCCACATTACAAAGTTAAGATTCCCATAAACCCCATATTTAATTTCATAGCTGGGATTTTCATAAAACATGCAAAAGTGAAACGTGTAGATTTATGAGCATTTTTGGAATGTTGTAAAAATTTTGCTTTAATTAAATGATGAAACAGAATGTTTAATGGTTTTGTCTTTTCTCAGTGCCTACCCGAGTCATATTAAAATACAGTTCTGTTTTGAAATATAACGCTATTTTACTCATCAAGTTTTTCTGTTCTGTATTCAGTTATCTTTACCAAATTGACAAAAATAACTTTCAGTTGTTTTTTTAACTCCTTTTAGTTCTGCAAAACCAACACAGCTGTGTGAGAATGAGATTCTTTTTTTCTCTGTGCCTTGTCAATGTGATTGTTTGCTGTGGTCCACATTTATTCAGCCTTGCTTAAGGCAGTACACTGCTGTAATTGTAGATCTAATTTGGTCTGCTGATGGCTTTTTATTTTCGGTATTAGAGAAGGAACGCGGCATGATTCTGAAATTTTGTGAAATTGAAAATTTAGAATTTGGAATGTGGGGGCTTAGTTTTTGGTGTGGTGGTTTTTTTTTTGGTTTGTTTTTTTTTTTTTTTTTAAACCAGAATGCACTTCAGGTTCCTGCACCACTGAAATCTCTTCTGCTGCTCATCTCAAATGTTTTAAGAAAAACCTCTCACCATTTTGACTTCATTTAGCTGTTGACTTTCCTTAGTCTGTTGTATGTATGGAAAGTCTATTTAGAAAGATAGTAGGACAGGTATGGGAATGACAGCTTTTTACTCCATCTGCAATCCTGAACTATCCAGTCTGAGAATGTCCAGAAATAAATATTTGAAAACAAGTGTGAGTCCTTTCAGTGAAACAGCTGAACAGTGATATACAGTGCTCTCTTCAGGGTTTTCAGTATAAACTGCTGCTCAAATTAGCCTCTTAAACCAGGAAATTCTTACTCCCTTTTTGTCTGGGGAATGCAATGGCACATATGTTGCCAAACACTGCAAGTGAGCACTTGGTTATTGTTCATTCATTTTGCCCAGGAACCTGAGTCTGGTCTCCTGTGACAGTGAACATAGGCTGATATGATTTGCATATGGTCAGGCTTCCTAAGCACCCTTCCTTCTCATTAACGTATCTTACACTGTTACTTTCTTCTCCTTCCCCAAGTCTTTCATCTTTTCACTACTATGAATGTGTTCAAAGCACTTTCTTTTATTTTAACACCTGAAATTGAGTTAACGTTTTAGAGCCAAGCTGAACAGACTTCTTTTTTTGTGTTGAACCTGCAGGTTTTGAACTTCCTTACCTGTAGAAATACTTGGTTTGATAGTTTTGTTTGTTTTCTTCCTTTCTGAATGGGAGTCTTATGGTTTGGGTGCAATTAGCAAGGTTGAAAACTTACTTGAAAGAAATTTCTTTCATAATCCTTCACATCCTCACCGTAGAAACTATAGAAATACTAGCTAATGTTCAGTCTAGAAATAAACATCGATGAGAACAAACTAAAAATCACTTCAGTGGCACAAAGTTGATTTTTCCAGATTAAAAAGATTCTAGTATTCCCCAGTAGTTTATAGTGGTAGTTTCTTTAGAAGTGATGTTGTGATCTGAAAGAAAGCAGCTAAAATTGTCAGAGCTTGATCGGTGGAGAGCATGTGTGTCACCTCATACTCCACTACACTGGAGATGGAAGAGGGGATATGAAACTAAGATTTTTGTTGCCAAATTTGTTCTGGCAATTTTTGCACTGTCACACTGCTGTTAAATAGAAGCAAAAGTATACCTTCAGTTACCTTATTTTTTCATCATACTACATTCTTTCTGCAGGCTTTACACTGTGGTCTTAATTAAAATTAAGGAGATTTCATTTAGTAACCTGTTTATCTTAAGACTGCTTGAAGCCAGTTGTCTTTTCTAATATTATTTCTCACTTGGAGCTTGCTTTGCTAGTACCCACTTTTAAAAAAGTCTTGGACATAACTAAGTTAAAACTGTTTCTATGCAAAACTCAAGATAAAACAGTTGCATATTACTTGTTGTTTTCTCAAGTGTCCAGGATCTATTACTTCAGGAGGAAACTGAAAAATTATTACATACAATATCCTCAAAGTGTAAGTATGGACAAAAGTAATATAATATATTTTTTGTTTACTAGCCCAATGGTGGTGTTCCCCATGACAATCTTGTTATGATCAGAATGAAACCAGATGAAAATGGAAGGTTTGGCTTCAATGTAAAGGTAACAAACAGTACATCTATTCCCCTTCATGTCTGTTAAGATTAGTTTCTGACATTTGTGATTTATTAGTAACTTCATTTGTTTTTAAAGGGTGGATATGATCAGAAGATGCCGGTAATAGTGTCCAGGGTAGCTCCAGGAACACCTGTAAGTTATAAAAAAAACCCCCAAATTGCCAGTTTTCCAGATACTGATCTGTGTATCTTGAAATATATATTAAAAACTATAAATCATTTAATATCTGCCTATGAAAATTGGTTTGTGCTATAACATTGTCATAACAAAGCAAGTTATTTGCAGTGAGAATTTGATGGGGCTGCATAACATTTTTAAAACTTCTTCAATCCTCAAATATTGTTTTCTTACTGAAACAAAGTTTAATTCCTAAAAGTTACAGGGAGTTACAGATATTCAGTATGTACTGCTTCTTGAGCTGTGTCATCCTAAAGTTAAATTTACTTATTTTCTTTTTTTTTTTAATATAGGCATTGATATAACTTGACATAAATTATAGATTAAAGAGCCTTTTAGCATGTTAACAATAACAAAAAATCGCAAATCTCTCATGGCTGAATAAAGCAAAGATTTAGATAGAAATCAGACATTATGAATCATTCATCAGGTCTGATTCTCTGTTGTTACTGGCGTTTAGTGATTATCAATAGTGTCTTCAAACTAGGCACAATACTTTGTCACTTCATTGCCAAAAATACTGTCCTGGTATTCAGCTGACCAGAGTCAGCTCACTTTATACCTTTTAGAGTAGAGTGAACCATTTATTTGCTAACATTTTAGTACAGATTTCTTTTTGTTTTGACTATTGGAAACTGTTAAAACATTTGCCAAGAGCATTGTTCTTGTCCACATTAATTATCTCTGAAATATTTAATAACAAAACAATTTTGGCTGGATGCTTTGAACATCCACTCTCTAAGGAGAAGGTATTTGGTGACCACGTGTGCTCCCTCTGAAATGTTGTTTAGACCATGATTACAATAGTGACTTTTATTACCTGATTCCTCTCTGGGATTACTGGGATTTGTGCACTGTGTTAGGTCCATGTCTTACTCTTGTTATTACAACTGTGATATTTCACACCTGAAGCATTTAAGCCTGTGAAATTGATTTGAACAAGGCTTTGCCATGTTACTCCCTTCCCTTCATAGGTAAGAACATCCTGCTTTTTAATTGCCTATACAAAATGTGATTCAAACAGATGAGCCTTTCTACTTCAGCCAGAGGAATGGAGTAACAGCTTCTGAAAGATATGTTACAATGACAGTCACCTCCAAGTTGCAGATTAATTCGTTCATGTGAATGGCACTGTCTTATGTATTGTGTAACACTTAAATTTATCATTTGAATACAATGCTGCAACCATAGTAACTAGGCTGTTAGGATTCAAGTCCCCAAGTATAGTTACTTTAAGTTGCTATTTTAAGGTGAAAAATTGGAAATGGCTTGTTTTACAGACTTCTTTTTCCCCCCCCACCTTGCAGGCTGATCTCTGTGTCCCTCGTTTGAATGAAGGGGACCAGGTTGTACTGATTAATGGCAGGGATATAGCAGAACATACCCATGATCAAGTTGTTATGTTTATTAAAGCTAGCTGTGAGAGACACTCAGGGGAACTTGTGCTCCTAGTTCGACCCAATGGTGAGTGATTTGTAAATAATTTTAAAAAATAAAACCACACCTTGCTTGCTTTCATTTGCTAACCTCCATTTTGTGTCCTGAGATGGAATGCTTAACATCTTTCCAAGAAAAACTCCCTTCCTTGAAAAAGTTTTGCCAGAAGACAATGTATGTACAAATCTTGATCAAGCCCATATTCTAAGGAGTGGTACATGACTAATTGTTGAAAAGGAATAGGAAAGCCAGGGGTCGAGTATTTCTAACAGAGACCTAACTTAAATTTGGATCTCGCTCTCATTTATAAAAGTGTCCAGAAACCTATATGGTTATTGAATGCAGCTTCCGAGGTTGCTGTTATTCTCTTGAGGAAAATAAAAACTGAACAGAAGCAAACAAAAAACCCCACACCAAACACCCGGTGTTTGGATGACTTTGGAGGTTAATATATGCAAAATCCTTCCATATGCTTTTAAACTAATCCAGAATGAATGGTAACTTTTCTAGTTGAGGCTTCATAGAAGAATGTGCTAAAGAAGGACATCTAAAATAACAGCTTGTACATTATATTTGGGAAATACGTTGTTGGAGCCTTGACAGCAGACGGTCACTGGATTTAGTTCTGCTGCACATCCCAATTCTAATACAGTTGCAGAAGAAAAAGCAAAATAAAAAATAATGTTGTTTCAAAGGAATAATTGAAATTACTTTAGGAGAATACCTCAGCCTGAGGTACCTGATTAAATTTTTTTCCTGTTTTCTGTTGTTTGTGCTACCCACTTACCTGTTCTCTCATTCTGTGGGTAAATTTTCTTGCAGCTTTTGTATGTTTACTTTCTTTTTCAGACAAAATTGTTAGCTTTGTTTACCAATTTACTAAAACTGTTTCCTCCTGTGTGATGAGTATCTTTTTATTCTGAATATAAACATTTGATTTGTGAGGAGTTATCAGTTTCTTCCTTCATGGTCATGAGATATCATTGAAAAACAGGCTTTCAAACAGCTTATGTGTCTGTTATGTAGAGTAGAAGACACGTTATTTTTCAGTTGATAGGCAGGGCACGCATAAAGCATTGATAGCATGATAATGCTGTCATTAATGCCATTTTCTCAGGTGGTCTGCACATCTTGCCCTAATTATTGAAGGCTAAAATCAGCTCAAAGTAAATTAAAAGTGAAAATGAAATGCCACTATAATGACCTGAGAGGTGTGATGTGAGAATCTGAGATGAGGGAGTTACATCAGACAAAGTAGAGTATAACATGAGTTTTGATCAAAATTTTACCAGATGCTGATGTGCTTTGACTTAATCACTATTAAACCAATAAAAATAATTTTCTTATGGATTATAATGATCAGTAAAGGATACTTGCTCTTGCTGATGGTAACTAAAATCAGTGTGTTAACAAATGTGAATTTTTCTACACGAGAAATGCTTGTCTTTTTTTGCTCTTTAAATAACTGACTTAGAGTTAATTTTACTTTGTGAACAGCATGTTTATTCAGAGTGTTCGTACCTTTATTTCTTATAGCTGTCTATGATGTCGTGGAAGAGAAGCTAGAGAGTGAGCCTGACTTCCAATACATCCCTGAGAAATCTCCACTTGATGGTGTCCATCAAGATGATAATGCTCTGAGGGAATCCATGATTCAACTAGCAGAGGGGCTTATCACTGGAACTGTTTTGGCTCAGTTTGATGTGAGTATGGTGGAACTTGTTGCTGTGTGCAAGTTCCAAGTCTTTTGGGATAGTAGTTATTTTAAGAAGAGCAGATTTCAGTTAAATCACCATCTTTTACAAAAACAATTGCTTTATATTCTCAAAAGAAAAAGAACAAAAAACCCAAATCCAATCCTGTATTGTACATGCAGATTTATGGCATAGAATTATCCTAATACTTGTTTTTAGTGGTGTTTGTTGTAAGTAGCTTTATTGATTACTTACAACTTTTGTGGTTATCAGGGACTTGTGCTAATAAAATACTTTCACAGAGACGAAGACTGAAAAATGTGTACCAAACACATGTTCTGCACTCAGACCTCCATTCCATACCTAACTTAGTATAGAAAAGGAATGACAGCTGAGCTGTCATTTTATGGGCAACCTCAGTGAGGGAAGGTAAAATTACTAATGGGGGGAAAAAAAACCCAAACACCTTAATACAAAGGTTTTCAACTCTAATCTTAAGGGTTAATGTAACAGTGTTTTTATAGAGGTCATTTTTTAATGACAAATTTCAAAAGAACAGTGCACTTCCTGTGAGGTCCTAAGCTGCTGATGGCTATAGTCCTTCTTTAGCACTAACTTGTGCCTTGATGACATTCCATCTTTACTGTGTGAGATCAAGTGACTAAAAGCACGAAGCAGTGTGAATTCTGTGAATTCCTCACCAAATGGGGACCTAGTGTTATGTATTACATGTAAAATATATAGACACTATTCTTTAAAGACTTTGATAAAATTTACTTTATATAAAGATTTTCTCCAAGTGATTAAAAATGCCTCCTTAACCATGCATTCTCTATCTCCCAAACAAGTTAAAAAAATGTTCAGAGTGCTTTTTATTGAACCTGGATCATTTGACTGACGCTATTTGCAGCGCAAGAGTGGTAGCAGTGCATGGCAAAGGCATGGGTAGGAACCTCTCAAAGGAGATTTCATGCAGGAAAAGCACAAAGTGGGCCAGGATTTGCTCCACAGTTATTGAAATATGGAAGGATATCTGGGAGAGGTGGAAGTGAAACAACTGCAGTATAGGTAGATGGCTTTACACAACACAGTCTGCTTGCCCCAAATCACCATGTGGAATGCCAAGATCGGTCAATTCACTTATCCAGTATATACAATACTGACTTCTCTCTGGATCAATGTTTTTCACAGAGTCGCAGAATATTCATGGTTGGAAAGGACCTCCTAGATCACAGAGTCCAACCATACCCATAACAACACCCCCCCTAAATACTCTGATCAAAGCTTTTTTCAAACTTCTATGAAAGCTTAAAATTTAATATTAATTTTGTCTTTAAACAAATTGTGATGACATCTTGATTATTTGAAGTGATGCTGCAGCATAACTAAATTCATAGTGTGTTCTTCTGAAAAGTATTTTCATGTGTTGGAGCTACCATTGCTCAGAAGTTTATGTTCTGAAGAGGATCTCTAGGCAAATAATATACCTTTTGCATCTATTATGGTCTGACCATCTGTTTTGTCTTTTAGCAATTGTATAGGAAAAAGCCTGGAATGACAATGTCTTGTGCCAGATTACCTCAAAACATTTCCAAAAATAGATACAGAGACATTTCGCCTTGTAAGTATGTGTTCGTACATGTGTTCTAAATGTAGTTTACTGTGGATAGTAAATAAGTAACATATTTCTAATTTTTTTTTCAGATGATGCTACACGGGTTATTTTAAAAAGTAATGAAGATTACATCAATGCAAATTATATTAATGTGAGTAGTACTTTTTTAAAGAGGTTCTGGCGTTATTTTGCATTTTTTCAATTAAGCAATGTGTTAAAATAAACCAAACATTCTCTTAAATCTAGTTCAGACTAGACTGGCTGATAAACCTAAATGTCATATGTTTTGAAATTTACTATTGATATACTAATTTGCTAATGCCTTTTGGCAGATGTTTTTATAAATGAAACCAAGAAAAAAAGAACACTGAGAAGCTATCCCTCTACCAGAAAAATTCATTCATCTTTTCTGATTACTAATGTGGCAGTATGGTAGCAGTGTTTATTTGCCAACTGCTCTAGCATTTATTTTTTCCACCGTCATTAATCTTGATTATGACAAGTAGGTAGCTGTCAGTAAATGTGTGATTCTTTGTAATAGTTTTGTGTGAAACACTTCAATGAATTACCTGTGCCAATCCATATTTACTAACTTACAATATAGCTAATGCTTTTTTAATGTATCGGCTACTAAACACTAAATGTCTGATGCCTGACTTATATTTGCTATAAGAATGAAAATAATTACTTTGTTCTCTCTTAGATGGAAATCCCTTCTTCCACAATAATAAACCAGTACATTGCTTGTCAAGGTCCATTACCGAACACTTGTCCTGATTTTTGGCAGATGACTTGGGAACAAGGCTCATCTATGGTTGTAATGTTAACTACTCAAGTTGAACGGGGTAGAGTAAGTAAAAGATTTCCTTAAATGCTACTTGCATAATCTTCTAAAAAAAAATCTGTTCGTGATTAGCCTTTAAAGAATTAGAGGAATATGCTACTAGGACAGATCATATGACAAGGGGTAATGGTTTTAAACTAAAAGAAGGTAGATTTAGGCTAGATGTAAGGAAGAAAAATTTTATGGTAAGGGTAGTGAGACACTGGAACAGGTTGCCTAGAGAGGCAGTAGATGCCTCATCCCTGAATACATTCAGGGCCAGGTTGGATGGAGTTCTGAGCAACCTGCTCTAGTTGAGGATGAACCTGCTCACTGCATGGGTTTTGGACTAGATGACTTTTAATCCAACCCAAACTACTCTATGGTTCTGTGACTTTCTTCATAAGGGCAGTACATTCCTAATACTGTTGCAATAATGACTTACATTTTAAACCTTTTGATATTGTTAGCATAGCTAATACTGTGTTCAGTTCTGAAATACATTGAAATCTTCACATATTTTTTACAATGTTTTAGGCTTTGTTTGATTCTTTATTGTGAAGTAAAAAGCAACTAGAATTTACCTTCTTATCATTTCTTCCTGTAACCGTCAATTGAAGGAACACCAGGAAGTTTCATGAGTTTTTGCACATTACTACTTTGGTTTGTAGACAGATTGTTTGTTTGTTTAAGGTAGCCTAATGCAACTTTCTAGTGTTAAGATCCTATGCCTGTATGGCTGTCTTTAAAAGAATCCTTGATAAACTTGTAATCTAAACTTATTTTATAAAATTTTCCTCTGTGTCTATAAACATTATTTTTTAATTGCATGAAAGAATCATCGGCCTTTAAGTCATTTCCATACAAAAATGTGTAAAAATGGAGTACTAGTAATAAAGTACTTAGTCATAAATGATGCTGTAAAAGTCCTCGGGTGTATTTTGTGGTTTGTTGGGTTTGGTTTTAGTTTTAATAATTTTTATAATTTCTTTTTAATAGCTTTGTTTATTATGGAACTTTGGCCATTGGAGACAGGCAAAACAATCAAATCTGGTCATACACGCAGTGTAATTGCAGAATTACTGAGTTTATAGTCTGGAGCATTCAGAGTAACACTGGCTAGTTGAACATATGGACAGAAATGACAGTCTGGAATAATAGTTTAGTGGAATTTCTCCACATTCAGGATTCCTTTTGATGATGGATTTATACTAGGTTGTGGGTGTTCTGATCAACTCAGACTGTAGTTCTGCTGTCTATATATATTCTCATGTTTTAATAATCATATATTTGCTGGAGGTCAGGTCTCTAAATAGAACTTAAATAATTGAAGGGGAGTTGCAGAATTTTTAAGCCATTTTTCAGTGACTCAGTGTTAGCATGATGCTGCCTGCACCCAAATAAACATGATGAGAGGGAATTTCAGTACAAGTGCTCTTTTAATTTGAGTTTTCTTTGCAGATCTGCTAAGAACAGACTTGCAATAGCAGTTCTCTGAGGTTCCCCCACCCTTTTAATAATGGTATTTGTGGAGTTCTTTGGAGAGCTGCTTAATAATGAAATAAAAGGACTTATCTGTCTTATACCCATAGGCAGACTCCCTGCTCTAATGCTGATCATGAGGCTACTGACATCGCTATCCCACTGCATGCCAGGATGTCTCAGTGGAGCAGGAAGTCTGCAAATCTGGCTGCTCTTAAAGAATCGCCAGGTGGGTTGGAAAAACAAAAGTACACTTGAGCTGAAATGACCCCTGTAGCTAGGTGGTTAAGCAATATATCTGAAAATCTTAGTGTTTGAAGTTTTCAATCGCATTGGCTTTGTCAAGAGTCTTTCAAGCCCACCATATGCATCCCCCTAATTTCTGCAATAGTTTAGCAACCTTTTTGATGCTTATCACCTTTATTCTCCCCACTTGCTCTTTTCCCATGTAAATGTACTTTGAGAAGACAAGATTAGGATTTTGGAGGTCAGAAATGCTTATAAAGCAGCATTGTTGTCACTTAAGTGCTAAGATGGAATACTGCTATTTTTAAAAAACTCGAAATGAAAGTTAAAGGCATACATCTTCAGTCAAACTAACCTCAAGAACTGGTGTCCTCTTGAGATGAGAACCAGGAAATCTCTGTGATACCTTTACATTATAAACAATATTTAGGTAACACAATCTGTTTGGTAAGTAAATTTAATAATGATTACAAAGTTATCAAAGTAGTCTTTAATGAGCAAAGGTATAAGAAACTAGAAAGAATAGAAATAATAGTCTGAATTTAAACACAGACATCTTTAAAAATGTGTTGACCTTAGGTTAAATGCCATCAGTACTGGCCAGAGCCATCAGGAAGCTCATCATATGGGAATTTCCAGATTACCTGCCATTCAGAAGAAGGAAATCCTGCTTATGTCTTTCGAGAAATGACATTGACTAATCTGGAGGTAAAATCATAATCTATATTTTTAAGTATTATTTTGTGGAATCCTCACAGACTAGCTAAAACTTACTGAATCAGACTCTTTTCAACTTGCTGACATATCCACATGAGTAGAACTGTTTATTTCTAGAAGTCTTTATAAATTCATTCATATTGCCATGTAATTGCCTGGTATAAATTCTGCTCTTAGAATAATAATAAACCTTTCACTAGCACATATGACAAAGATTCAGTTTCCATAGTCATATTAATTGTTTTTAATTCACATAAAAGATGTATGATTTGTCTTAGAAGTCTTTACTGGTATCTTTCATGCCCTGGCCAAGAGAAAGAGTAATTAAAGAAGTTGAGAAGATCATTACTCCAAAACATGAGACACTTAAGATATTTCATTACTTCAGCTGAAAACCTGTCTTTGTAGAGGCAAACAGTTCTTAATAATTCTGTCTTGGAGTATATGTGTGAATAGATAGAAGAGGAATCTTTCTGAGAGAAAGACAAAATTGGGATTGGTGACTACATGTAAACAAGGACCTCCTTGGACATGCATTGCATGTTTTTCAGGTCATGTGTAGTTTTCAGAGCTTCCCCAGACATCATTTCAATCTCAGAAATGTTTGGGAATGAGTATCTGGAATTTAGTTCATGTAATCATTCATCATTGCTTGGGTTACCAGATGAGATGCCAGTTATATAGAGCTGCCTTTTAGTCAATTTGCAGTTAAAATTCCTTTCCCATGTCCTGTTGAGATAATTACTCATTTGTTATCAGCAGTGGAACCTCTGTAAATGATTCCATGGTTATTTCAAGTGAGGTAGATTTTGTTCTTTGAAATTCTGCTTTTACACTGATTGGATGGTCTGTCCCCTCCACTAACCAGAGACAGGTTATGTTTGTGATATTAGAGTACAGGGCAGGATGGGATGGAATGTAAAGTCATTCTGCATCTTACATGTAGTACACTGGATCAAATTAGGAGGTGCAGATAAAGTCAAAACAACACTGCTGTTCCCACAGGGTCTGAAGGAAAGCTTTCATGTCTGAAAGTCCTGCCTCTCCCCTCCCTACCCCAGTTCTGTCATTTGATCTGGTAGGATAGCACCTCTTTCTGATAAATTTGTTTCACTAAAAGTTTGACTACCTTCTTATACATCTAGTGTTCAGACTGATCATTGGCATCCTGTAACTGCTTTGCTGTTACATCGTGTGTAATCTTTTTAACCTGTTGAAGACACAGACATTTGTGGATTGCCGTTTTTGTTTAAGAATTATAAAATCCAGGATGAGCAATGATTTAATACTAATAAAGTGCTGCTAGTTGCCTGAAGCCACTTCTATTACAGGTACAAGTTGCCGTACATGCACCATTGATTTTTGTTGTTATTTGGAGGCTTTTGTTTGGTTTTGGGTTTTTTTTTTCCCTTGGGTTGTATTTTTTTTTTAATGGGACCTGTATTACCTGTGAATTAACTTCATGTTTCTGATTAGAAAGAAGAAAGCCGCCAACTAACCCAAATCCAGTATATAGCATGGCCTGATCATGGGGTTCCTGATGATTCCAGTGATTTCCTAGATTTTGTGTGTCTTGTGCGAAAGAAGAGGGCTGGAAGAGAAGAACCAGTTGTTGTTCATTGCAGGTATCCAATTTTTTCCAACTTTATTAAATCATCAAATTGAACTTATTTATCACCAAATAGCTTTTCTGTGCTTTGGTTTTGAAATAAACATTTAATTTTATCTGCTATGGGGACAATAGGAGAATGCAACATTAAACAATTAGTTTAAATTGTAATCAAGTTTCAGTAAGAAACATTTTGAGTATCTGCATGCATTGATCTCTGTAGGTATTTGATTTGGTTTCTTTTAGTTTGTTTTCTTTAGTGTAAATGCTTGTGCTAACAGTTTATAATAATTCCAGGAAATGGCAAAAGATACTTAGGAACCTTTTCCTCATGGTGGCTATAGTCTACAAATCTCCAGAAAAGCTTTGTAATTAATCCATAGCAGAAAACATGAGTGGTATATGCAGTGATCAAATAAAGAATTATCTAACCTACAACTAAATTAGATATTTATTAAAGATGAAGAATGAAAACTGTGTTCTCTTCTTAATGCTTTGTGCATCAGAAGTTGTGTTTAGTTGCTTTAATTTCTGCTTTATGTTTGTGAGGGTGAATGTTACTCATTAGGGACTGGTACCAGAATGCCACTGTTTTAAATGACGCTGTTATTCAATTTCCATTATTGATATACTTCTGGTTGTGTTGTGAAAAGATCAGCTAAATACAACTTCTACAATATAAAGTGTGCAAGTCTGCAGAGACAGTGGAACAACAACTTTGGAGAGTTTGAACAGTTTTGTTCATCTCAATGAGCCACCAATTCAATTCCATGCTGAAAATTTCAGTACTAATATTTACGACAGTTTTACATTTCACAGAAGAAAAGAGAGGAAATAGCACAGTTCAGTATAATTTAGTTAATTGGCCTAACGTGGTGGCTGTTGGGAAATATAACCAAATTCCACTAGGGAGTCAAGCTGAAGGATCCCAGGAGTTTCCTTGTAGTACACTCTTTTTAACGTCTGTTCAGTACAATAGGACAAGGAGGCATTAGTGCAACAAAATGCTGAAACTTGTTTTCAGAACTAAGCCACAAGCCTCAGGGTGGGAATCCAATCAGCTAGTAGATCAGACTCTTCTTTTGTACAATAGTAGTTTTAAAACAAACCCAAAATTCAGAGATACTGTAAAGCAATGGAAACCTTAAGAAATTGGAAACGTTATTATATTGAACTACTTAAAACACTAGTTTACAAGCTTGTGTTCTTGTGTTTGTTTTTATTTTTACAAGTCTCCTACTAGTTTAGTTGAGCAGTGCCTAGTTCTTGTTCTAGCTGAGGTGATGAGCCACCCATCATATTGATGCCCTTTGTGATTTTTCAGGTTCTGTCTCCGTGTTCCACTTCCATTAGTCAGTGATTTCTTTTTGTGAGATGAAGAGTCCTATCCTACCTGATATTTATCATATAGAAACTATCGCACTTTTCATCATTGTTATTGCTCTTCTCTGAATCTTTAGAAGTTCTAAAATGAGTCATTAGGTTCTTTGATGGATACTGTTCCTGTTTGGATTTGATAAAGCATTCTGCATATACATTCTATATTCTAGAAATATAAAAAGCTGTCGAATAATTTATATAACTAGCACATTTACATCTTGTCATCAAATTCTCATGACACCACTGAAATATATAGTAGCTTTAATGCCACCTTCTGGGCAAAGATTTAAGGTAGTAATTTGGCCAGACTAATTTGAAGTTACACTTCAAAATCAGAACAAATTAGTTTCAAACTTTGGAGTATTTATATGAACTGTTTTAGAAATCATGTAGATACAGTGCTTAGCAACATGGTTTAGCAGTGGACATGTAGAGTAGGGTTAATGGTTGGACTCAATGATCTTGAAGATCTTTTCCTACCTAGATAGTTCTATGGTTCTATAAAATTGATTTCATGTATTTACTGAAGTACTAGTTGTATGGGTTGAGATAATGATGGCATTTGAAAATGCAGATTTTGGTCCTGTACTCAAAGACAGAGAAACAGCATTTTTCACAAGTACAGTACAATTTTCTTGAATATAAAAGATTTGAATTTGAAACTGATCATCAAATTCAAGGTTAAATAATCAGTCTTTGATTGCTACTTGTGAAAAAGTGTATGTATACGTAAAACAATGCAGATAAATCTTTAGATTTGTTTTATTTTTAAGCTAAAGATTGAGGTAAGCACCCTTAACAGTTTTTCTGGCATGTATGTTACAGTTCTTTCTAGTCATGAAAAGGAGTTGCTATTATGTATTCATTTATAATTTGCACAAGTTAGATTTTTCTTGTACTTTTTAGTACTAAGAATGCTATCGTTATTGACATCCTCCATAGGTTTCTAGTAATTGTTCTATTCCTTATTCTGAAATATGAAGGTATGGATCACCTGAGGAACATAAACATGGTTTAATCAAATCAGCCTACCATTCCAGTAATAAACAAATTGACACAAAATGTACACAGTATGCTCAGTAACTCTGTGGTTATCGTCTAGATTTTAGTATGGTTTATAATATGATCTGAATAGATACTTGTTTGTAAATTCTGCTCAAGTAAATGGCTGGGTTAAGACAGTCCTTCAAAGGACTGGTAATTCTGCACTGAATGACCTTTGCTCTCTTTAGGCACGATGGAGGCTTCCATCTAAGCCTTGCCTTAGTAGTGTGGGAATCATAGTGAACAGTCATAAGTATCTTTCAGAAGGAAAGACATTAAGTATGAACGATATTCCAAACACTTTTTCATTTGAGCTTTTTATTTTGTGGTTTGTTTTGGTTTTTTGTGGTGTGTTTTTTTTAGTGCTGGGATTGGAAGAACAGGAGTTCTTATCACTATGGAGACAGCTATGTGTCTTATTGAGTGCAATCAGCCTGTTTATCCATTAGATATTGTAAGAACCATGAGAGATCAAAGAGCCATGATGATCCAAACACCTGTGAGTATCCCACTTGCTTTTCTGTTGCAGAAGAATGATTTCCTATTGCCTAGTCACACCATTAGATGGACTTCTAATATATTTACTATAGATCATATTGAAAAGAGGTCACCTTTACCCAGTGTAGCTGTAGCCTTGGCTTCAGGCAGAAATAAAATTGCTAAGGCTATTGGAAAGGAGCAATTCTTCAAATTTCTACAAAGACGACTTGAAAAAAGCAGCAGCTCTTTCAAGGATATCTGGTAATCAATATCAAAAAGAGTCAATTTACAATGGTATAAAAATTACTCAGAGGAGAGAGCAGGAGCCTAATTCCAGAAGTTAAGAATGGGAGTACTACAAAACTTTTTGTGTTCTTCAGAGCATATCCAGGCTGACAAATAGTATACGTGGGCTTCCATTTCTAGGTCATCTGTCATTCAGTGCTGCTCTCCAATATTCATGTTCCACTAAAAAGTGGTTGTACTATTCAGCCATGAGAGGAAGGATGAGGGAAGATGATGATACATATAAAATACAGGATAACTCTTGCTGTTTGTGGTAATTTAACAGTATGAACAGCGTATCTCTCTAGCATACACAGAGAGGAAGAAAGTTTTATTAGTCAAGGTATGAGGTGCAGTGGTAAGGGTTTTCAGTACATTTTTTCATGGCACATGCGAAGTATCTTCTGGTGGTCTTAGTTTTCTTTGAGAAACCAGAATTTTCAAGCTTCAGTGAAAGTTTATGGCATCAGAGAGAAGGGATAATAAAAGACTTGAAGTAGTGTGGGGTTTTTTTTTAAGATTCCAGAAACATTAGCTATTACAATTTCAACTTTGACACTCTTATTCCTTGTTTTGTCTATCTTGAAAGATTCACTTAGTGGCCACAAGATGGCCCTATGCATGTGTGTCTGCTTCGTGTACTGTACGAGAAGAGTTCAGTCTCCTTCAGGGAGCACTGGAGGCAAAATAAGTATATTTATACAAATCAGTATAAAATTACCTATTTTAATGTACTTGCAGCAATACAGTAAATAATGATTCTACTACTAAATCTGTCCTGTGTTCATTTAAGATGTGACATCATAAATCACTGCACAGAGGGGGATATTCTACGACACTGACAAGGCAGGCATGCTGGCTTTCTGGCCAGCTTACTGTACAATGCTGTATATTCAGCGTTAGTTGTGCTTTACAAAATAGTCATTTTACTAACTTTATTTTCTTTGTGTTCTAATTTGGTTACTGTTGGGGTATTTACAAATTCGTTTTTAAACAAAAATATTAGTGGCCTCTATGTATGCAGGTGCTAGACTTAAATACATTGCAGAGCTAGACATTATATGATGTTAAGAAGCTAGAGTTCCCGCTTTTTAAAACATGAAACAAATTATCACATTTGGAGAGGGAGGTGCCAGTAACATGCCAAAATTAATGTAAGTATGAAAGTACTTTGAAACTGTAGCTTCTAAGTCCCAAGTGTGTGGAAACCTTAGGTCAGTGAAATTTCAGCAATGAAATGAAGACCAGAAAGTTACTAAGTAGGTGATGTTGTAATAATAGTACTGGTTTTGTGGTTATGACTTGTAGTATATATTTCCAAGTGCCATTTATCCCATTCTCCTTAGAACAAGACATTCTAAGATAACGTTCCTGTTGTTTTGTGTTTCCTAAAGTAACTTTGGAGCACAGTTCTTGACCTGTCCAGAGAATGGGATGGGGAAATGTTAGAGGTCTTCTTTTGCTTCCAAATGACATGGTTTCATTACATTTCTTTCCAATTTACTGAATCTACTTTCCTTTTCAGAGTCAATACCGATTTGTATGTGAAGCTATTTTGAAGGTCTATGAAGAAGGATTTATTAAACCTTTACAAGCATCACTGCATAAGTAAAGAGCAAAAAAACCTAGGATATCAATGGAGGAATCCTGTCCTCTACAATGAACTGGCAGCATTCTTTGTGCCATAGTACTGCTTGCAGGAAATGATAGCGAAGTACAGCAAAGAATTGACAAAGGACTTTGAAAACTTCAGCACTGTTGCACTTTACGTTGAAACAAAATCAGTCTCTGAAACTCTTCTAACCTTCATCTCTTTGAAGACTTTATTTTCGTGCTTTGCTCCGAACAAACCATAAACTGAAAGAACTAATTGTGTTCAGGGTAATCTACGATATTTCATTGTAGTGCCATATACTGCGCTTCTGATTGAATTGCTACAAACAAGGCTTGGAATTATTTCACTCTGTTTTACACCCATGTCTCTTAAAATGAAAAACAAATGAAAAAATACACTAAGCCATGGTCTTTTTCCAGTGCTAGGTTTATTTACTATGTACAGACTCTCACTGTTTTGTTTTTTACAACATTAGCAATATTGCCAATATTAGATAGATACACACTGCCTACTGATGCAGCACACTGTCCTACACTCTTACTAGAGACCAGCTGGTTGTTAGAAAAAAAGCTGGCATCTGTGTTAACCCAGCAGTAGCTGCATAATGCCCACTTACCAGCATCTTGTACAAAATAGTAACAATAAACGTAAAAAAAAAATTAAAAAAAAAAAGTTAAAAAAAAAATAAACAGCATTTCTTTGACACAGCTTGTGTGTCATACACTGGTGTATTCTGATTCGTGTGACTTAAGATTACGTGATGGGAACTAGTGCATGCATTGTGTCTTAACCCCTTAAGTGCCTTCAGACTTACAGCGTACATCCAGTGAAAGGCACTCATGATTCTGTGGGGGTGGTATTGTCCTGTCATATTTATCTTAATGGGTTCAGATTTCTAAAACGGCCCTTGGTGCTTGGAATGTGTTACCGCAAGGGGTCGTGGAAATACCGTTCCCTCTTTCCTTGTACAAGTACCCGCGTGCTACACTTGGTAGCAAAAGCACCTCTGCCAACTTAATAATGAGCATTGTATGCTGCTGTATTATAATTATGTGAAAAATCTGACACATTCCTTTATTCCTTCCAACTAGTAACTTACTAGCAGCTTACTATGAAATGCTGGTAGGTGATTAGAAGCTGATACTTTGTTTTATCCATTTATTGAGAATAGCTGTCTTACTCAATTAGAACATAACTCTTTAATAGCACTGATAATTAAGTTGAACTGGCAATCAGATGTGATTTAATTCCATTTTCTGCTAACCAATTACTTTTTAACTCCTCATAGTTGATTTCAAGCCATGTTAGTACAGGTCTGCCTTTTTTTTTTAATTGTTGGGGGGTGGGGAGATGGAGGAGAACACTATCAAGTTGTCCCAGAACTTTATTTTAATTCCTTAATGACCCCAGTCACCTTCTGTTATGCTTCTGCAAAATTGTTCCAGTTGGTATGGGTTGCTTCTTATTTAAGTAGGTAAGATTTGTAAGAAATGTCTCTCTGATACAGTATCTGAGCTCATTCTAAAGATACATAAATGTCCCAATTTTTAAATATTTTTCCAGTATAGCTGAAACCAAGTCAGAAGCAAGATAGCCAGTGTAATATACTGTAAGAAAAACATCAGTCACTTCTTTGACTGCCCTGTGACCAGATAACTTTTTTCCCTCCCTCTATTTAAAAGTTTAATTTATTGTATTGGTTTCCTGAAAATGTTTATCTGGTAAATTTTGTTGTAAGCTATATGAAGCATAGAATTAAAATGGAAAGTTCTATGCTAAGTAATTTTTAACTATTGAAGAATTATTATATAATACTGTGTTCTATGGACATGTAAAAGAGATCAGCTATGAAGTATTCAGTGAAAAGGGATTCAGGCAAAGTGAAATCCTGGCTTACGACTTAGTAATGAACATGAACCACAATGCCAAATGGAAGATAGAGTTTTAAATATTTTTAGAAAGCAAAGTATTAGGTGGCCTGTGGGCCTGTTACTTATATTTCTACATTTGATGCTTAAATCAATATTATCCCTTAGTGAAATATGAATCTTACAAGAATCTCTGGATCTGGTAGCTTTAATCTCAGTTTTATTTTAAGCCATTTGCAACAAAAGCAAATTCTTATTTAGGAAAGTACAAGCTTTAACTTCCATGTGACAAGATTATTAGCTGAGATGCTGGCTAGTTGGAAAGTTATTTTAAACTGAGCACTTAAAATAGTTCATCCGTTATATTGAAATAAATTTTCTTCATAGTCAATTTGTAAATGAAAATAGCATTTGCCCTTTTTTTTCCTGAGGGAAATCAGAGGTGTTTATAGCAACATTATATAGTGTTGGTATGTCACATATTTAAATATTCTTATGGAGAGTTGCCAAAGCAGTTTGAAAGACCCATTTATACCACAATTAAGTATGGGATGTTTATAGGTCATCTGTTTGATGACAAACACAAGCAAGGATAACAGGTCTCTTCAAAATCTTCCTCTGTGCTGACTTAGATGATTTGTTTCGTATTGACTCACTGCACTGGGGGGGAGGAATGGAAGCAAAGTAATTATTCTTAGATAATTGGCCATCAGTGACTCAGTGGCTTTTTGGCTTCTCAGAAGCCAGGAGAGTTGTAACCAAAAAACTGATTGGGAAAAAGAATAGCATTGAAGCCTTTCTCCACCACAAAGCATTTGTTCAAATGTTTCTACCTGTTGTGGTATAAATGGCCTTTAAAGTATTTTTATATGGCCAAAAAAAATCAAAACTGCTAAATATTTTACTTTGGGTTATGAAGATCTGTATCATCCTTCAGAGTTTTTTAAAGAGGTCTTTGTATGTTTCATGCTGTACAAAAACATGAATGTATCTTTCAGACATAATGATTTATAGACCTATACATGATTGGTGTTATGACTGTTGGATTTTATGAATAATTATTTTCATACCATTTGGTTAGGAAAAATGTTGGGTGGGTGTGGGAAAGAGTATGTTTGTAAGACTTCCATGATACTAATCCAGTTAAAAAAAGAAAAAAAAATTGTAAATAAGAGCAATATTATGACAATTTTGTGCCAATGTATAATGTTAAGACTCTTGTTTTCCTTTTAGGTTCTGATTGAAAACTACCACTACCATCTCTTGTTTAAAGTGGATTTGAAGGGGTTTTTTAGGAGAAAGACATGGGGCTCTAATGGGGGCTTTGACTGTTTAGTTTAGGGGCATTTTTTGGTTTTGATTTTTTTTTGCTAAATATGAAATAAGACACAGGTATTGTTTAATAAACTTCCTGCAGATTGTCAGCCAATCCACTTTGAGAAATGCTGCTTTATCAGATAACTGAGAGGTGTAGAATTTGTTTATCCTGAATTTGGAAGCATTTGGTATTTTAAATAACTTGAAAGTCTTAAGCAGTAAAATACTCCTTTTATGCATTTTATATATTTTCTTACAGTTATGAAAAAGAGGCCTGATTCTTTTTTTTTCCCCCCCTCACTATATTTAATGCTAGCTGTTTCTTCCCCTTTTCTCCCATATAAAGCAATAACACTTCTAGAATATCTGGTTACAGTCTGGCACACCATCTATTAGAGAAAAGGTGAGAAAGCAGTTTGGAGATTAAGGAATATGAGGAGTTTGTTATGGAGCCAGTGTAGCTGGCAGCTTTCTGTGGAAACCTTCCAAAAAGCTTCGTGGTACTCGTGAAAGGGCCAGAATGCAGCTGGCCTGCTGCAGTTGCACTGCCCAGGGAGATGGGAAGTAGGGGAGGTCTGGAATAGAGACACTGGAGCTCCAGGTATGCTGTGGAGCTGAATTGTGTGATATTTTTATGCTTCTGCAGTGTGTATGCAGGTGTGTGGGTGATGTTTAATGTCTCTGGGAATTAGCATGAGCATGACAAAACTCTACATCCACCGATTTCCAAGCAAAAGTCGGTTGTCCAATACATATGCTGTAGTTTTGACTGCAGAGCAGTCAATCTGTGCCTGTGCAGGCGATCTTTGTGACCCTCAGCCCTGAGGATAAAGGGAGTGATTAGATCCAAATTAAAATTTCACGTATTTGCACTTCCACAAAGTACAGGAATGGCACCCTCTGATGTCATGTGTAGCCTTTTTGTAGCCCACATCTCAGGTTCTCACCTGGCTGGGAGTATTTGCTAATTTAAATACCCACCTTTTGTCTTGAGCTCTTTTCCATTGCTACTTTTAGTGCTATGATGGAATATCAAAATCTGGGAAAAACATATTCATTGATGAGATGTGGATCTTGCATGAAGTTGCAGGGATTATAATTTGTGGTGTTTGGGAAGCTGTTGCGAGGGGAAAATGGTTGGCTTGTTTCAGTGTAATTATTCTGTCCAGTCTGTCATCCCCCTGCACTTATAAATAGAAACTGATTTTTTTGTTTGTTTAGCAGTCTGGAAGGGAGGCCAGTTTATCACTGGATTTTTACCTCTGTGCTGGCTTACTACAAGTGTGCATCTTTCCAGTTCATAGGGCTTCTCCAGCTACAAGGTTTTAAGTGGTGCATAAACTGTGAGCTGTGTCATGTTTTGCTCATTGACAACTCGGTGATTAAAATGATGAAATTTCAATTTAAATTTGGATTTCGATTTCTTCATGCCAGTAACCTCCTTGGAAAAAAAAAAAAGCCACTAAAATACCTATCATTTCTGCTATAGCATCAGCTGTGGTTTCATGGACTGGCTGACAGTTTGTTGGTTGTTATTTCATATTTAGCAAGCTTACACCCTTTAAAGGGTATTTTATTTCTTTTTCAAAGTGTTTTGATGTTTGAATAGTAGCACTTTATCTCATGATTACTACTGACTGAACTATTGGACAAAATAAATAGGGTTTGGAGAGAGATGCTTAATGGGTTTCTGTACAGAGATGATTCGGATTATGCCCTGGTACGAATGCCTTCTGTTGTTCCAACCATTTCTGGCTTATTTTTCATGTGTTTGAGTGAATTTCAGAAAAAGGATATGAATAAGGTGATGATAATTGTCATCTCAATTTTTGCTGTCTTCAAAAGAATATAAAGCTTGCATTTGGGAAAAAAAAAGGTACAAATAGAAACTACAGGGTACTTTTATACTTACTTATCTCTGTGATCTCTCTCAGCTCGCTGCAGATTAGCTATGTTTACTGTAAATGTTTCTGCTATGCGTTATTTTTAACATTAGATCAATTACCTGGAAATCAGTATTTTTTTTTTACTTAACTTATTTGAATTTTGATAACTAAAGATAATGCACAACAAAGTTTAAAGAAGTTGTCGCCCTTTCACTCCTAGGCCAGGGGCCTGAGGCATGAGTGAAAGGGTTAAACAGTTTACATTAAGCTGTTGGTTTTTTTGTTCTTTAGAATATATCCACAAAGACTAGACTATTAACAATCCCGTGCAATTATCTCAGTACATTGAAGCACCACTGTAACAACCTGTAATAATCTTAGAGGAAAATGAAAACCAAGGTAAGAAAACAAAAGTTTTATTTTATCCAGTGTATCCAGATTTGTTTTCCATTTGGTTTGGCTTGTTTACCAGTGATCCCATTTTTAACCCGTCAGTTTGGCAGGTCACTTTGTGTAAAGTTTGGGGTTTTTTTCCTGTAACAGGTGCTATACTATGTGTAAATACAAAGGGAATATTATTTAGATCATTATTAACAATCAGATGGTGGCAATATTTTCTGCTAGTTACTTCTGGTAATTAATTTGCATTTCCAGCTATGGCTTTCAGTTGTGAAATTTCATCTCAGTTTCATACTGCTGAATGATGGACTGCACGTGTGAAGTAAATCATCTCTGAGTTGAATAGCTCTTTTGTTGTTTAGACTAACTCTTGTGTAACTTTATTAAAGTTGGGGGAATGGGAAGGTTCTTCCCATATCTAGACTTTTGCCTATAAATTTGTTTAAAAGCACATGAAGGGGAGTTAAAAAAAATCTACAACCTAAAAGCAACTCGTGGCTAAACAGCCAGGGTGGTTCATTGAAAATGATGGAAACTTGAAATTGGTCAACACTGGACAATGTGAAAATAAATTCAGCTTTTGTCACTGCAGCTGCTGTATGCTTTAAAGGGCCTTATGTATTTGTCCTCGTTTTGATAAAATGGAATTTCTTGCCATTAAAATGATACACTAACTTCTACCGAAAACCAGCAGTTCCCAGGATAAATATGCTAATTAACATTTAACAAGTCTTGTTTTAGTCTTAAGTAAAATTTCATTCTATTATGTGAAAAAAATGCTGTTATGCATATTTTGTGGATATATTTAATTTCAGTTGACAAATAGTTGTCTAGGTACAGACTTGAAAATATATATATAGTTTACTTGTGGATCTTAATTGTTTAATTGCAAAATAAAGATGTGCTTTAGTAATTTAAAGTTTAATATTTTTTTGCGGTTTTCTTGCTCCTGTACACGTGGCTTAGCTGTGCTACTTTTATACACTTCTGATGCCAAATAATGTTCAGCGTGTATTTGACTTTATGTATCACTGAGATACAGCCCTATGGATTGAGCACTAGAAGAGGTTGCTAAATTATCAGGTGTGAAATTGCTTGGCTACAGAAGCAGTGTGACAGTATCTGCCAAAGGGTTTTTTACCTGAAAATAGATACTGCATTTTTTGCTCTGATGGAGTAATTACTTATCTTTCATAGAGTGAGTGTTTTGGAGACAGTGTTCAATAGAGATTTTAGTCTGATCACATAACCAAGGGCATAAGGAATACCGACATGAAGATGATGGAAGCTTGTAATGAAGTATTTCCTGCCAAAAAGTGAGAGGATATTCAAAGCAAAAGTAAGAAAAGATGATGGAATGACTTAAGAGGCAAGACAAAAGTCTCGGGGGAGACAAGTCTAAGAAAAGAGGGAGACCCTTATGTTCTTAATTTGACTGATTAATGTAGAGCTTTAAAGTTGAGGACGTGGTGTTTGGATGTGAAGGACAAACAGATAAACTACTGTGAAAGTATTCAAGGAGAGAAACAGAAGTAGGAAGAGATTTGTTTAAACTGCAGTAGGAAGACTGGATAGAAGACACTTCACAGATACCACAGTTGTATGTACATATGCTTGGACTGTATGAGTAGCAAATAGCAAGGAAGGAGTAGACTGAAATTACATGAGTAGTACCAAGAGGCTGATGTAAAAGTAAGAAAAAATGTCACTGAAGCTACAGAAAAGAATCTGGTACTAACTGAATTACTAATCAGTGGCAGCAAGGAGCTTGTGAGAGTGGAAAGAAGTTCAATTTGAGGAAATAGCTGAAGATGGGCAGAATAGGGACAACCTCTAAGAATCAGGTAATTCTCAAAAATGCTTTGTCTAATAATAGGAAAACATAAATTGCTGTAGTCTTAATGGCAATGAGACTAACATTTATGTGCAGAGATCTTCACTTAAAAGCTAAGCATCCTTTTTATGCAGACATCAGTTAGTTGATCTGCTCTGAGAATTCATCAGATATCTGAAAACCTCCACGATAAATTATTTTTTCCCCCTTTATATATAATAAGATGATGTATATTTCCTTTGGGAACTTTATTGCAAACTCACACATGTATTTCATGACAGACTACTGGGAGCAAGCAGAGTCCCCTTCTCTGGTAAAAAGTACCTAAAATCCCCTGTTCTGTGATTGATGTTGCCAGTAAATCAGCAGACACAAACCTGCATCTCAACTTTCCCCTAAGATTGCCTTGCTGCTTCTGCAGGATTGCTCTGTTGTCAACATGGGTGCTAAAATAACTGCCTTGTAACATTAAAATCAGCTTGTTGCTTCATCAGCAAATATGCAAGATAACCTGATGTATATACGGGCACCAGAGCCGATTTTCCCATAGCAGTGTACTGATGTGTGTTTCACTGTGCCAGCTCCTCTGCATGGCAGGTGACAGGTTCTCTCAGCCTAGGTTTCATAGCTGAGTGCAGAAAATGTGTTATCAGCAAAAGTGGTCCCAGTAAAAAGCCAGTCTCTCTCTTCCCAGACTCTAACATGGGCTGGATTCCCAGTTATCCTGGGATTTTGAAGGAGCCTAGAGCTCATTTATTTATCCAGAGCAGTGTCAGTGTTAGCTGGCATGAGACTCTGCAAGCAGCATTCCTATTGCCTTCTGTTTATATTGCTTTTCCTGAGGTTTTTCCAGTTGGAGATCTCCAGTATTAGCTTGAACACAAATATTTATGGACCGCCAAAAATACAGTGAAGAGCAGCTGTTTGAAATTGCTGTGGCTGATGCCAGTGATCTGTGCTTTACCCCTGGGGTGAGAAAAAGGATAAAGCACAGAACACTGGAATAAACTATTTCCATTTTCAAAGGACATCAGGATACAAAAACTATTTTATCTTATTTCAGTCTATAAATATTAAGTGCTAGTTCGTAGATGGTTCTATTTCGTTTAATATTTCACTACGTTTTATCCTTTCAGGAAGGGAATAAAGAGACGATTTTCTTCTAAACTTAATGGTTTAGGAGCGCCTGTAGCTGAGGCTTTCTCACACTGCTGGCCAGCTGAGGACTGGTTCCGGCCCCAGTTTAACCGCAGCGGGAAACCTCCCCTGCGGGTTAGAACAAATCCCTGAACTTCTGCGGAATCCTTCACCATTCTGCTCGCCGCCCAGGGCCGCTTCCTGGGAGGGGTCCCTGCCCGCCCCTCCCGTCCCATCCCAGGTCGCCGCGGCCGCGGTGCCAGCGCTGTCCCAGCAGCGCGCGCTGCCTCCCGTGCCCCTCCGCGGGCCGCACGTGAGCCGCATCCCGCCCCCTCCGCCTTCGCTGTGCGAAACCACCTGGCTCGGGGCGGGGGCTCCCTGTAGCCCCTGGGATCCGCCCCCTTTAAAGGAGCGATGGCCCTACTGGGGAAAAGGGCGCGTTTTTCACCTCTGCCTCCTGCTTTCCCTCCCCGCCGCCGTGCTCCTTCTCTCCGTCCTAGAACGAGTGGGAAAAGCCGTGGCGGAAGCCGACAGGTGAGTAAGCGTGGGCAGCAGGAAATAGACTGAGAGTCGTTGCCCGTTTAAGGGCCTCCCACATCGCTCCGCCATCTTCGGAAGCCCGCCCCCTCCCGGGGGCTCCCTCACCGCCCCTCGCCTGCTCCCAGGGCCTCGAGGAGCCGTGCTCCCGCCGCCCCCGGCTCCGCCGCTCCCACCGCCCGGGCCGCGGGGTCGCCCGCCAGGTGAGCGGCGCAGGGAGCTGGCTGCCGCCAGCAGCGCGACAGAGGGTTCGCAACTGGCCGGTGCCTGAGCGGCCGCGGCGAGGGAGAGCGCAGCGCGACCCCTGAGGGGAGGCCGCCGGGGAGGCGGGGCAGGAGCGGGGCCGCGGGCTGGGGCTGAGGCGGATGCCGATCTCGGGGTATTATGTAAGGGCAGGGGCGCCGTCTGGCGTGCCCTGGGGAGGGGGATTCGAAGGAGGCAGGGGCCGTTCCTTGCCGGGGCTTCCCCAGTGAGGTGGCCGGGCGACGGCGGCGGATTTCGGCTCTCTGTGGTTGCGAGCTGGGTTCCGATCGGGGGAGACTGGCCGGTCTTTGGGGCTCGGGGCTGGCTCAGGGCAGAGCTCCGGGTGCACGTCGGGCCGGCGCCTGCCGCCGCGGCCAGGGACCCGGGCGGGGGAAGGAGTCACCACAGTGCCGGTGGGCGGCGGCGAGGCCACCGCCGTCTCCGCGCTGCTCCTACCGTCGGAGAGCCTCGGCGCAGCCGTGGCCGCAGTGGGACGGGAAGGGCCGTGCCCAAACGACGCTCGCCTCTCTGTGCAGAGCCTTCACTTCAGAGGCTCGGCACCAGCGTCCCGGGTCTGTAGGCGAAGTTCTGCGGCGGCAAGGGCCCTTCCTAACTTTTTTTCCGATACGAGAGATGGAGTCTGTCAGGCAAGAACACAGCTGGTAGTCTGTAGGTCTCGGTTGCTTTCCAGGTTTGAGAAAACGTCACCATCTCGTTGGAGAGCACAGTAGCATTTGTATTAATGAAAGACTGTAATTAATTGTTCGAGATCTATACAGTCGCTGGTTTTCTTCTAATGGACTTTCGGATTACCCCCAAAATCACCCTAACTACCGTCAAAGGTTTGAACTGAGCTTTTTTTAAGGTCGCTGAAGACTGTGGGTGTTTAAGTCCGAATAAATGAACCATCTGTTTGAATTTCTAACAGCTCTTTCCCCAAGTTGCATTTTCTAAGAACTTTAAATGTAAGTTACTATTTTTTTCTGTGAAAAATTACTATTGACATTTCTTGAATTTCGTAGCAAAGATGCTGAGCTTTTTCCGTCGAACCCTTGGACGCCGGTCTATGCGTAAACATGCAGAGAAGGAACGGCTAAGAGAGGCTCAGAGAGCTGCAACCCACATCCCTGCAGCTGGAGATGCAAAATCGATCATTACTTGCCGAGTAGCGCTGCTGGATGGAACGGATGTCAGCGTGGACTTACCGGTATGATTGTTTTTTAAATACTGTTGGCTGGTGTCAATCCGATTGTACTCATTGCTGTTTACAAGTTAGTAAAAACATATCTGTTTATTGGAGCAACAGACCCTGTGACTTGACATCCCCTGAGTTATTGGTTGTAAAAGGGTACCAAAAGAATCATTAACTTTGTTATTCACTGGAAACCAGAGAGTGTGCTGTTAGGTGTTACTGTGCCTTTTACATGGAGTTCTTTCTAGCATGTTACAGTAATTTTTTTACAAATGCTTAATTTGGGCAACATTTGGGATGATTTGAGGTTTCTGATCAGGGAGGTAAGTGTATGCATCTTGAGCAGGAAGGAATCACAGAATGTTAGGGGCTGGAAGGAACCTCTGGGTATCATCTAGTCCAAACCCCCTGCCAGAGCAGGATTAGGTCACACAGGAATGCATCCAGGTGGGGTTTGAATATCTCCAGAGGAGATAGCTCCCCACCTTCCCTGGGCAGCCTGTTCCAGTGCTCTGTCATCCTCGCCATGAAAAAGTTTCTCCTCACGTTTACGTGGAACCTCCTGTGTTCCACCTTGCACCTGTTGCCCCTTGTCCTATCATTGGACATCTATGACAAGAGCCTGGCTCCATCCTCCTGACACTCACTTTTTTACATATTTATGAATATTAATGAGGTCAGGTCTCTTGGTATAACTCTTGAAGAGGAGGGATGAGCAGAAGTAGTAGCAGCCATTTCTGTGTACATTTTGTTTGTTTTGACTTTGTGTCAGGGATGGGTACAGTAGAAGAATTCTACTTCCTTCTGCTCCTCAGGGTAGATTATATAGCAGGGATCGTCTCATAGCATAGTGCTTTACTGGAAGTAAGGTGTTAGCCACTGTTTTACATTTCTAAAGCTCCCTTAATATACACGTGTCTGTTCTTCTCTGCTTAATTATATACCTGTTTTGGGCCAACAGGATGAACAGAAGCAATAGAAGTGATGTGTTCTGTTTTTCCATTACCATGTGTTATAGTTATTAGTGACTTATTTTGAGCTCATGAGGCTGAGTTAGGAAGCTCTGAGTCTCTGAGATCTGACTCGTTCCATAGGATTTGGCTGTAATAATATTTGCATTGATGCTGGAGCTGCTTGCTAGAAAGAACGTGTAGAGCAGCCTTTCTTGTAATGGCTTTTCATTCCTTCCTTTCTTATTTTAAACACAGTTCTAGAGTGTTTATAATGTTAGGTAATCTAAGGAAGGCTCAACTTAAGAGTATTGAGCAGTGTTTTGGACATAGCAAGTGGAAATAACTCTTGTAATATCTAGAACTCCAAGTAATCTAGAGTTAAAGAAATAGTTTGTCATCTTTATTTGTGAAAAGACCATACAGATAGGCATTTATAGAGGGCAAATAAAACTAATTTGTACATCTCTGAAACAATGTATTAAATATATCTATTGCTGCTTAGTGCCTAGGATGTTTGATTTGAGGCCAAGAATGCCTGCAAACACTTTATAGCAAGAGTTATTCTTAAAAAGTACTCAAGTTTAGTTTGGTGTCCCCACATAACCAGAGCACTAATCTTTGGAGTTGTCTCTCTAGGCAAATTCCTGGTGCCTCTAACAACATTTCTAAGACTTTGAGGATCATAAATTGAACCTGAAGAGGTGTCATAACCTCCCATCTAGACTATAAAATTTAGATCAGGGTGTAGTAGTAGCTATTTATTTCTACAGGAAATTTCTTTTGCTTTTGTGTTGTTTTTTTTTTTCTTTATAAGCCAATGTAAAACTTTGTCTGTGGACATCATAAGTAATGAGTAATAGTAAACAAATGTGCTAATTCCACATAGCTACACACAGTATTACAGTGCATTGTCAGGGGCTAACATGTACCAGTTCTTTTGGTCATTAAAATACAATAAATTAAAAGTAGTTTAAGTTTTTAATTTCAGATGCCTTAATGTGTTTGTTCTTTCGTCTCTATTTGTATAACTTGTATTTTGGAGTTGACTCTGAAAGAGAAAGAAAAAAGGGATGGATACATAGGGTACAAAATCCTGGCAAAACAGTAATTGCTTTCTAAAATCTAAAGCTAAATTAAAAAATATATATGTGTGTATATTTATTTTTCTTTTACGAAAAGTTCTTTGAGAATTATCATCCCCTTTGAGCCAAGGACTTTTCCAAGACAGGTTCTGTTACTTTGGCAGTAAATTTGATTTTAAATGAGCTTTTGTTATCTCAAAGAGGTGCCTTTGGGTCTGCCAGTTCAGTTGTGCACAGTCCCATTGTCTACCTAAGTTCTGTGAAATTGTTTTATTAATTAAAAAAAAAAACAACAAAACACAACCAAAAAACCAAACCAAAACAAAACCCCAAAACCCAAACAATAAATCAGAAAGTGTTTCTTAAGACTGAATCACTTAGCAAACAGGTTAGTTCACGGCCAGAGAAAAAGTTGTCTTGGCAGGGATAAATGCTTTACCTTTTAGAATCCATGGCTACATAAATACTTTACAGTGGCATAAGTTGTTGCTGCCACAGGAAGAAAAGATGTTGCTTTCATTACTGAATTTGTCCTTGTTTTCGCATACCCCTTGGCAGAAGAAACAGTTTTTTGGCAGCCAGGCAGTAAGCTAAGTCAAGAAAATGCTGTGGCTGAAAATAATTGGTATCATTTTGTTATGTTAGTTTCCAGCTGGAGCGATTCTCCAATCTGGTTCCCCATGTGCCTCCCCAAATGTGGTGAAGCATTTAGAGGCAGTATCAGGCTTATGCTTGCTTAAAATGCTTGTTGAGCTATACCCTTACAGTGAATTTTCTACAGAAAGAAGAGTATCCTGCAGTTACTGAATCTGGGATTGTTGAGTTTCTGTTTAAATTAAAGAGGGGGAGGAGAAATAAAACAACAAAGAAACCAAACATAGGAAACACTGTCATGTAAGCCAAACATGTTTCTGAGACATTTAAACAGCAAAGACTGATGTTTTTATGAATGATAACAATGAGACAGAAGTGACATGTTGTAAATGATGCCGTTGAGATTTAATTTATTAAACACAGAAACCATGGTTGGAGCAGTACCTCTGCTTTTGTCCACTGATCTTATACCACTTTGGTATGTTCGAAATGGGAGGCATGAACATCATGTGAATCAGCAGTGGGTTTGGGGGCAGATCAAAAGGTGTCTTGCTTTGGTTCCCCTGTCCCCAGCTTGGTCTCAGATTCTAAAGTTGTTTCAACCTGATAATATTCCTCATCTGTTACCACTTTTTTAAAGCCTTATGTTTGTTCAAATGCATTCAGTGATTTTGACAGACTTACTGTGTGCTTAGTGAAACACTAAGAAGCTTTTGGTTGGAAAGTTTCTATCAAATATATGGTATCTGTTAACTGCTGCTGTTGATGCTGTTCATCATACCCTCTGTTTTAGTGTTACTTTACCTCAAGTGTAACTTGGACAAAAGCTGGTTTGTGCTTTCCCTTCTGATTGTTTAAGATCTGTGAGTGGAATGTTTGCTTAATGGTATAAGCAGTGAGAGGACAAGACCTCTGTTTTGCTGACATCCCGATCTTACTTTTATTCCTGTTCCCATGCATCTTCCCCCACTGCACCTCTGGAATTCTCAAAAGCTGTGAACAGTCCTTGTTTAGTACCTGAAGACTCATCTCAGTCATAGCAGTCTAGTCTCCCAGGGAGCCTCTCAGCAGCTGGGATACTGGCTCTTCTGGTGATCACAGTTTGTGGGAGGGGGAAGGCATCATAGCAGTACTTTTCCTTGAAAGCTGTTTTTAACTGGAGTCACCAACAGCTTATGAAATACTTGTGAACAAAAATGTTTGTTAAGAAACTAAAATAAATTGTTGTGCTGAGTACTGCAGGTCTCCAAAGGGTTTTCAAACTGAAAGATGTAAGAATTGGGTATTTGTTGCAGAGCTAGTCAATTCTCTGCTAGTCATTGTAACAACTGGGAGAGGTAAAAGGTAACCCAGATAAAGGAGAAAAATTGTGAGATAAATGATGTAAATTAAATTACAGGGATACACTTGGAATGTGTACCTTTCTAAAATGTGTGGATAGCTTTCTGTGCAGGAACAAGGTCAGCCTTGCAATAGCAGCAGATAGTAAGTGTGGGGTCTTATAGAAGCAGCACTATGCTTTATGGAAGCCAAGGGTGTTTCATAAAAAAACCTGACCCTGCTTAACCCACAGTTTACATAATCTTCTCATGGATAATAGAACTTTAATTGTGTTCCAGTTTCTGTACATGCAGCCTAAGTTTTAAACAAAAGCTTCCTGGTGGTATAAGGTGAAAGACACAAATTATGAGAATGGGTGCTCTCTCAGTAGATTTAATCTTAGAATATTCCTTGTTTATGCATGCATGAAATTTAATATGGAGATTGCAAAATGAGATAGTTTTGTCCTGATGGTTCCTTGTGAAGTATCATTAAAACAAGGTCTTACTTAAACCTGTCCAAGAGCTCTGTGGAATAGTAGGAGTTAGCTAAGCTGTTTACAGTTTTAGAGTAATGCTTACAAAATAAGATAAAAATGACTGGTTTTGTAGTGATTATTTTAAATAAAATTAAGAAATCTATCTGGAATGCCAAAAACGTTGCCAGCAAACCAATAATGAGTGCTAACAGCTCTTTGTGTGGAGGGAGATGATCTGTGTTGATCTGACTACAAGATCAGATGTATTGTGCTGGTTGTTTTTACTCAGTAATCCACTCTATCTTTTTTCTAAAAGCATGTAGAATATTTGTAGCTACTTGCTTCATGTTTGTAGCTGTCAATATGAAATACAGAATTCTGTGTGTGACACAGATGCTGATTAAAAAGAAAATCTAGTAATGCTAAAAATATTGGAAAATCAGTCATTGAATAATCTTGGTGTTCATAGCTGGCTTTTGATTTTTCAATAAATCTTAATCTGACAAAAGTAGTAAGTAAATAAATATTTGCTTGTGTGTCTGTTAAAACCGTAAAGTCTTGGATTAAAACTTTTTTCCTGTGTGGTCTTTGTCTGAACTATTGAAGCTTTTGACTTAAGCTAGGGAATGGAATGACTTAAACTGGGAAATGAAGCTGGAAAAATCCATCCCGAACTGTTACAAAGCAGAGGTGTTGTCTGTGTGGTGTGAGGGGGCCCAAGCCATAGCACAGGTTGATCGGTGCTTCCTGGGGTGCCAGATTTAAATGCATATTGAGACTGAACGTAAGACTCACATAGCACCTGCTGAGTCATTCCAGCACTTGTGAGCAGCAGCAGCAGAATCACAGGCTGCCCAGAGCAAGTCGTGCTGGGAGTCCAGCCGCTCTGGGTTAGGGCAGGTGAGCACATCAGGCTCCCTGTCATGCACGATGCCCTGGCCTGGTTGGAACAGGAGGAAGGGAGCAGCTGGAATGGAGCTGCAGCTGCTATCAGGGTAATTAGTCTGGCCCACAGTGTTTCTGGGGATGGTGCTGCAGGCTGGTTCGATTGCCCAAAGGTTTTGCATTCTGGACTTGCAGCGTAACAGTGAATTTTGTCTGAAGCCCTGTTTACCTGCTGAACTGCCTTTGTAGAGAACTCTCTGGGCAAAGACTGACGCATATGCTTTTAACCAGCCTGCTCCTGAGAAACCTGAAGGTGGTACACCAAGTGAAACTGAAGTGTTTGAGAATATGTGTGGGAGAATGTTACTTCTCCTAAGTAACCAGCGATAGGACAAGAGGAAACGGGAGGTTTAGGTTGGATATTAGAAAAAATATCTATATGGAAAGAGTGGCGAGGCATTGGAACAGACTGCCCAGGGAGGTGGTGGAGTCACCATCCCTGGAAGTTTTAAAAAAAAAAAAAAAAAAAAGTGTAGCAGTGGTTTAGTGGTCATGATAACGTTAGGTAGATGGTTAGACTTGATGATCTTAGAGGTCTTTTCCAAACTTAATGGTTCTATGATTCTGTACTAGGGGGAAGTATTTAAACACTATTATTTATATTATTTATATATTTATATTATAATATTTATATACTAAACACCTTAATGCTGCATAA
>JANIJG010000596.1:296213-317232 GCA_024611175.1 Megaceryle torquata | reverse complement strand
TAGTTAGTTTATTCTTTTTTTTTTCTTTCATTCCATCTCTTCCGCCCCCCTTTTTTCCTGTGCTATTATATATTTTTTTTCTCCCCCCCCCCCCCCCCCCCCCCGCAGTATCTACCTTTTCCCCAGACTAGAGACAAAATAGATGTAGTGACTTGTTCAGAGCTTCACTTGTACTGATACCTGATAGGCTCAAATTACAGCCTTTCCCTTGCGGAGGACACTATTTTTCATCTATTTTTTGTATTTATCTATTAGTTTTAATGAATTTCATAGGAACTGATTCTATTCAAGAACTTATTTTCTAGCTTTTGTCCAACTTGCCAAGCAGTCTCAGCAGTAGTTAAAGCAGATTTACAGGCTACCAATAAAAGGTGTGAATATGTTATATTTCCTTAGAAAAACAGATTAACAGAATAAAATTATCAAAGCCTTTCCCAGAGTGGGAAGCAGTATTTTGTATACAATGCAAGATATTACTGCTCAGCAGCATTACTCCTTGCTGGGAGTAGTTGCCTCCATGTTGCTGGATTCTGAACTCCAGCTGATACCAGAGCTGGTGTTGTCAGAAGAGGATATGAGAAAAAAGGATATTACAGGTGGGGAGAAGGGGAAGTAAGTAATTTTGGAAATGTTCCTTTAGATAAAAGAGAACTAATTTGCATTCATTGAGGAATGTGAAAATGCAAGGACCAGTATGTCAAGGTCTATTTTGAAGACAGGGGTGCAGTGCAGCAGAATGTTGGCCTTTTTAAAAAAATGTACATTTATTAAAATGTTTTTGTTATTTTTGCCCTAAAAATGTTGATAAAATGAAATTGTTTTATATAATGTGTTAGCCCTGTAGTATTCTGTATATCAGAATGGGACAGAATGATCTTTGAAACCATCCCAAAAAGAGAAGTTGCTGTGTTACTGCTCAGTATTTTATTGTTTATATTCTGATAGGTGGCATTATCTACAGATTCATTAGGGTACCTTATGTTCTGTTAATTTCTGCCAAAATTCTCAAATTTAGTTATCTATTTAGAGATTTGCCCTGGTGATAGTCTCTGGTTGCAGGCCACGGCTACCTCTCTGCAGTTTGTGCAGTATATTGAAATATGAAAATGAAGCAACAAATGCTGGCATCTGTTTCTTCACCATGTTCTAGACTTGTGCCTGGTAACCTGTCAATTTAGACTTGTCTGTTCTTGAATATATGGAATACTTTGGTTCCTGTAAGAAGAATAATTCTTTTGCTGTTTTTGTTGTTCATTGCATTCTTTTTCTCTTTTAGTGGAAGACCAAATATTCCAAGCTGGTTTTCAGAAAATCTGATACAGTACCTGACGAGCTCCATCAGATGGTACAAGAAGGCTTTCTGACCTTGCGAAAACATGGTTGTTTCTTTCAAGATCTTGTAAGGATCAAAGGAAAAGATTTTGTTACGCCAGTGTCTCGTATATTAATTGGAGACCCAGGATGCACTTACAAGTACTTGAACACGAGATTATTTACAGTTCCTTGGCCTACTGAAGGTTATGATATAAAATATTGCAGTCCTCAAATACATCATGCTTGTAAAGCACTAATCAGACTTAATGACTACTTGCATATCGAAGCAGTCAAGGCATTACAAGGACAAAATTTGTCTGAGGCCAAAGAAATTAAAACTACTGCTGTAATAGATAGGGAGCAAAGTTTTGCTACTTCTCTTACAGAAAAAGAGTCTGTTTCAAAAGATCAAAGCAGTTGTGGTGTACCAGAGGATGACTCCATAAGTCTAAAGAACAGAACATCTTATAATGTGACTTTATTAAATTATATGGATCCACTACAAATGCTGTACTTGAAACAAGAACCTTATTTTGGAATGGGAAACATGGCAGTGAGCTGGCACCATGATGAGAATCTGGTTGAAAGGTCAACGGTTGCTGTGTACAGTTATAGCTGTGAAGGTGAGTGATGGGAGATATGAGTTGACTGGTGATATAAATATCTTAAATCCCTGAAGCTCTTTTATGTTTCCTTGTGTGTACATGCATTAGCACACCTGTGTGTTCGTCTACATTTGTCACGTGCTTCTGAATGCTTTGTGGTGCTTTCTGTATGTCAGCCTTATCTTTGCATCTACTAAAACCCGTACAAAATAGACCCCTGTTTACTGCAGCTGGCATCATCAGTTTTAAATCTGAGTAGATTTAAAAATTGGTAAGATTAACTTCCTGACTAAGAGCCAGGAAATCAAAATCTGTCAAATACCTATTTCAGGTTAAAGCATGTGTATCTTTACTCTCCTGTAAAATGTATAATAGTAGTTGTTATCATCATCTTTATTGTGCTATTTATCATATACATACTTGCCTCTGCTTTATGCTGACATTAATATTCTAATCTTTCTTTGGAAAGATATTTTAGGTTGGTTTTTTTATACAAAAGTATTACTGTGTTCACTTGGAAGTATATCCATTTTGTCTAGGCATGCGGTAGTGCTCATGCATTTTTTTGGAGGACTTGCCAATGTTTCTGTAGTTGGAAGGGTGGAAGTTTTCCATTAAAAGACCTGTTGTCTGACAGGCTTTGCAGGCTTTTAGCCATTAAAATAAATAAATAAATGCAGTAGTTGAGGGGGGAGGAGAGCGTAGTTAAAGTGTCATGAAATATTTCCGTTTTAGTTTCAAGTACCTTTTGCATTTTTATCTCTACTTAAGAACAGACATGGGGATTTTTTTTTTTTCTTTTTGCTAACAATATTTGGACAAAGCCTTGAAGTTTTTTTTAATGGCTTCCAGTTTTGCAAACATAAGATTAGAATTTAGACACGATCTAAATTTGCAAATCCGCTGTTGTATTTCATAATTCTCAACTGATTTTTAGTCTTTCCAAATATCCTTTGATGTTTGTTTGGGAAGAATTCATATTGACTTTGGTAGGCTTCGGATAGAGATCATAATGTAAAATCAGTAACTTTAATGTGCATTTTCTTGTTAGTTTTGTTATTATTTTTTGAAACTGTGTGGTACTTTGATGCTTACGTTTGGCTGAAATAATAATATTTACACTTCTTAGACATAAAACATCAGCTGGCTTAGCAAACTGAAGAGAAGAGATTCCCTGACCAGTACAAGTGTCATTTTATTAATGGACTCTCTTCTGTCCTATTTGCAAAAAATGTTTTGTTTTGATTGCCGTGGGTTGTTTTTGTTTGTTTGTTTTTTGTTTTGTTTTGTTTGGTTTGGTTTTTTTGTTAATAGTACTGTAGGTAAGTACTTTTTCAGTAACATTTTAAGTTAAAGAAACAAGCATAAACTTGAAGGTAATAATAGTGTTTGTTAGGATTTATTGTAATATGCTGAAAAAAATTTATACTTTAACGTAAAAGTTGCTTGTGGATGGAAAAAAATGAGTCCTGTTAAGTTCAGAGAGCTATAAATTAACAACAAAAAAAGCTGCTCTCTGTTTATGCATAACCCATCACTCAATTTTTATTTCTTCTAGTTCAGCAAGTTAGATAGATAACATTTACAGTGTTTTAAAACCCCTTGAAATTCTATGCAAGATTTGATTAACAAGGGCAGAAGGAAATATTTAGACCAAAAATTGTTTTGATATCTATATGTAATTAATGTTTTTGTCACACACAAGATTTTTTCTTAAATATATTTATACTTAAAAGGTTATATTTTTTTTCCTTTAAGGATTTAAAAATAGACACGAAAACTTAAAAAAGCTGAGAGTTTTCCAGTGAGTAAGTTGATCATTCTATCACTTACATCTACTCCCCCCCCCAAAAAAAAAAACAAACAAAAAAACAACCCCCTAAAAATTTATTTTTTTTTCTGAGAAGTGATTCTGAAAGTTTTTGATCAAGTTGTAATTTGATTATATATTGTGGGAGAATCTTATGGCAGGAGGTGGTGATATTAAAGCTTCAATGTAGTTGAAAATAGTATAAAAGATGCATTTTTAGGGGGAAAAAAATCAGATCTAAATGTGAACAAGATTGAATTCCACTCCATAGCTTTTGAGCATGGCTGAAGTTGGGCTCATGAACATTAGAGGGAGCTTAAGATGCTCAGCGTGGCTGCAAGCATCATGAAGAAATGTCCTGTGCTATAGCTTTATGTGAAAATGGTCACTCGCATCTGTCGGTGTTCAGGTTGTGCTTGTCAGGGTGAAGTGAAGGTATATTTACTGTTGGCCACCTTATTCATAAATTGGAGGAAAAGGAACCTATTTATAGTTTATGAATATGGCATTGTAATTAGAGTGACAGTAGGTACTTGTGTGTGAGTTTTCTACACAGCACATCCAAGAGTAAGCAGTCTACTTGATTTTACAGAAATAACTAGATTGTCTTTCTGCTCTTCTGATTTAGTGTTTATAGCTTTCAAACGGTGTGGGTTATAAACTTATCAGTGCTTACAATATTATTCTTTCCAGTTCCATATCACTTTGATGTGTTGGTGGTCCATGTAGTTCACAGAGACTGTCAGTATTTACTGTAGCTCTTACTAGGCTCTTCATAACTGTGAAGCATGAAGAAGCTCCACATCTTTATGAAGATTATTGTTTATTTTTTTATAGAATCATATCTTGCCTCCTTTCCATTTTCCATAAATATTTGCTGTTTATGCCAGTATCTTATGAATGCTTACTCTATTCATTTACAATTGAGCTACTGAATTCTCACCATAATGTAGAAAGACGATCATAGAATCAGTCTGGAGTACCAAATAAAAAGAGTAGAGGTGGTCAGAAATTTTTTGATGGAATGTTTTTTCCTTGAAAGATGTCAATTAGATGGCTTAGTAATTTTCTAGGAGAAAACTCTTTTTTCTGTGGGAAACTCAATTATAAATTAAGCGTGTTGATTTTCTTAAACCTAGCTGGTTTCTCTTCTCTGCCAGGTCTTGTACATTTTTTGGTCATCTCCCTAGTCCTCAGATTCTGACTGGTCTCTGATACTCCACACACTGTGAATCTGTAGCAACCCTGTAGCCTGGGGAATCTACAGCTTCCAGGGCTTTGTGGCTAGTGCCAGTCTACCCTGCCACTAAGGCATTTCATATTTTGATCAGTAGGAGCCTTAGGAGTCAAGCAATCTTGCTCTGTAATAACAGCTGTTTGTCAGACTGTTTAGAGATGTACAGCTCAGGTTATATGGTTTTCTTTTTACTTTAATTGGCAGTTTTATATAATTATTTGTTTCGTACCTACTTAATTGATTAAATAGGATTAAAACAGATACTACTGTACTTGAAACAACTTTGTTTTCTTGTTTGCTTGTTCAGTGTTTGAAGCCATAATGAAAATTTAATATTTGAAACTTTGATCAGTATTAATTGGAGTAGAAGCAGCTTTTAATATGCCAGAAAATAAACTTGAGAGCAAAAGTAAAGATATTGGAACAAGCTGATATTCTGATTAGTATCACTGTTTATTTTCTTGTTTCCAGTCTCAAACTGTTTCAAAGCAATTTGCAATGAGGTACATTTTTAGCAACAAAATAAGATGGATGTTATGCTTAATGCTCATCTGAATGGTATTTGCTTTTATTTACATAAAAATAAAATGCTTTACATTATACTAGCTTAAAAGTAGGTTATGAAATTATAAGAACAGTACCTCACAAAAATTTGGGAAATTTCCTTTTAATGCGTATACTGCATGAAAGTGCCTGAGTGGTAGTAATGATGCATATGCAGAACTGAATACATCACAGACAGTGTGTTCAATTATATTGTCACTAATGCTATTTGGAATTAATACACCTTTCAGAATTTACCGTGGAACAGGCATTACACATTTTGACCAATTTAGCATTTTTAATTACACATTAGCTTATGAATTATCCTATCACATGAGAGCATTAAGGTAAAAACTTGTTCAGGATTTTAATGTAGTCATCTAACAACCTGTTTTGTTTTGTTTTCCTGCTATTTATAAAAGTGAATTGTAATCCAAATACTGGTGGGATAAGAGCATTTTCAAAAATTGGATTTGATCCATTAGAAGTTCCTAATGAACAGTTTTACCCCAGATCTTCTAAGTTTAGTAGGAAGTTTTCTTGCTTAGCAAAGCACTAGCTGATTCTAAAGATGTTCATTAAAGTGGAGACTTATTTCAATTACCAACTTAAAGGAGATCGTAATTAATGTAGTCACTGGAAGTGTCCATCCTTCTCTTACCTGGATTTCCAGCAAGCTGTGTTTAAGGTTAGATAAGTAGTTTTCTCTATGTTCTTTACAGTATCTTGTTTGTTTGCTGTAAGGCCTACTTGCTGTATAAATCTCTTGAACTACCAAACAACTGGCTCTGTTCACTGACAAGGTAATATTGAAAGGTTTAACAAACTTACAGTTGGTTGTGGTAATGACTGATCTGGAAGGAGCTTTTTATGCTTGTTTCTTTTGTAAAATGCTGACTGTGTTTTTTCACGCTGTGATGTTAGAAGCAGTGTCCTCACACTAGCCTAATGATCACTATTTCTTTTCTACAGCAATTGCAAATAAAAATGATTGATATTCACTACAGAAGTAGGCTTCTTCACTATCTTAAAAAAAAAAAATAATCTGAAACTACAAAAGTTGTTCAGAATGTACATCAATCTAAATTTGTAGTTGACCAATAATCTTTACTACCTCTTTATGTAGTGGTTAATAGATAGCAGTCATGGAGTAGATGTTAGTACAATTATAAGAAAAATTATATTAAATGGTTTCTAATGTCACTAATGCAGTAGAAATATTGCTTGTTAAAAGAAGCAGTATGTAGAAAATCATACGACTAGTTAAGAAATGAATGTGTGAGTGAAATGGTCATATCTGTAACTTGTACGTTCTGGGCAATTGGAATCAAATTCTGAGAGAATCATAAACTAATGATGCAATTACTCTTATAGTAACATATTTGAATCCATGTTTTCTAAAACTAAAAAAAAAAAAAAAGAAAATTATCATTTGAATTAAGTGTTGTGGGTGTTTTAAACATGCTATCACTGATTTGACCCAATAAAGTCTCCCCTTCAAGAATGAAATATTCTTCTTTAGTGCTTTTGTTCTTGATATATTTGGACACAGTATTCCAAATACGAATTGGTAAGAACAGTGTTGGCAAATCTTCCAATCTGTTCTTCTAAATATCTGTTGCAAGTAAAAGTTAAAATGTTAGTATAGTTTAATTAACCTTAACTTATGCTATGGCTTTTCAGTGGTAAGGTAGAAGAAATAACTGGGTAGATACTCATTCTTTCCCACCAGCTGCTGAAAATCAAAGCATGCTCTGCTTTTTTGACTTCTTGCAGATATATATATATATATATATAAATTGCTATGGAAGACTGTGATCATGTATATATCTTGTCAATTGCTGAACACATGCTCAAATTCTTTTAAATTCTGGAAAAATCAAACTATTAAAAAATAGTGGGTTTTTTTTCCTGTATCTATGTAACAATGGTCAGCTGGATTTAATGACAAAGTAGATGTTTGCAGTCCTTCTGTTCTTAGCAATGTGTTGATAGTGATTGTGTTTTCTGTGGAATCATGTTTAAGATTACATGTAGGATATAGTTTGGCATTGGAATAGAGAACTTTCAGGCTACAGAGTATGATAAAGCTCTCAAACTCTTCATTAAGAATTTGGTGCTGAATAGCAAAGAAACCTTTCAAGTCTACTTTTACTTCCTGCGTCTTGGAATAATCACCAAACTAGATCCAGGAAAACGTGTTTCATGTTGGTCTGAACCTAACCATGACCCAAACCTGATAAGATCGGGTCTGAGCTACAACATCTCTGACATTTGAGCAGTCTAGTTTGAAGCATAATGTTGTGGCTGATGTTCTGCAGCTCTTCTCTCTTTCATGGTTCTACTGTAATTACAGGTTTGATGAGATATTGTTATGTTGTGGTAAGCTTGTTACCTGGTTGCACCATTTCATTTGGGATACAATTTGAGGTTTCTTGCAGGGCAGATTCTGTGAATCTTCAATAAACAGAATTCAGATTTACAGTCGGCTTTATTATATTAAATACTGCTACATTTGACCATTTCTGTATGGTCTACTCAAAATTAAATACATGTTCTTAAGGTGTTGTGTATGTGCAAGATCCGCGTGATTTACTCTCAAATACATATAGCTTGGATGCATCCAAAAATGTTCACATAAATGAGAACTGTAATTATATCAACGAATATACAAGATTCAGTCATGCTTGAGGTGTGACATAGAGAATTTAATAACCACTTCTCTGTATGTAAAAGTTTGTCAGTGCTGCCTAGAAATAGACCACAAATGTTAAGATGTCTTTTTCTTTTTTCTTGCTCTCACTTTCAGAAGAGCTTGCATTTAAAAGCTAGTGGTAGCTTGCTTCCGTTTGTTACCAAAATAACATAGAAGGAGCAATCAGTTTCAATTGCTGCTGCTAATTATAAGGTGCAATAATTGAGAATATAGAGAAAAGGAGACTGTGAGCTACATTTGAACTCTGTACTTAAGCAATAAAAAATTTATCAAACTGCAAAAAATAAGTCATTTTAACGAGCACATTCCAAAGGTGCTGGATTTACGAGGAGACCCCAGGAAACTTTGATTGAAATTGCTGTCTCTGATTGTAGTTCTATATTTTATTGGTGCCATATTGTGAACAGTGCTGCTGCCAAAGTGAATGGGAAAGCAGCATAACAGAGAGAGTTAACCCAGAAAGGTTACCTCTTTTTATAATATCCTTGATGTATTGCATTAAAAATGCCTTGAAAGCCATCCTATTTGCAGTTTTCAGAAAACATTTTTCTTAAATTAAGTTACGATTTTTCTGAACAGGGCAGAAAATATGAAAGCCCCTTGAAGACTTTAGTATTGATTTTTCTGAGTATTTGCTAGCTCTTGTTTTCTCATCTGTGTGCTCCTTGATAGAAAGGCCTAGAGCTGCTCCTGAGCCAAAAGCTTCAGCTGGATGAGAACAGCAGCAGTGAAGGGAGGGAAAATGGGGACTGAATTTACAGTAGGAGATTTAACTAAAAAACTTTAGATTGGCTTTTTAAAAGGTTTTTGGCACTTTGCTTCCTGAACTTAGGCAATATTTAACTGATGTAGAAATCAGAGACAATTAATTAATTTATAAAGGCTGCTCTCAACAAAACAAACATTGCAGTAACCATGTGAGGTGAGTGATTCAAATATTTTGAGAATGTTAGTTCAAGGTCACTTTTTATTTGTGCATTATAATAGTTATAAATATCTGGTTGAGTATTTTTATTCTAGAATTAAATGAAGAGAGAAGTTGACACATTTGAAATGGACAGTGAAATGGACACATGGAGTTACTAACTTATAAGCAATAATTAGGCATGCTACGTAGTTGATGATTTCTAATTGTTCATTGCTGTTCTGTGCCAAGTTACCTATTAAAACTTCATCCTCCCTCTGTCAAACTGTTGTGTTACTTTATACATAAAACTGACTGACTATAGCTCCCAAATACCTTGTTATAAATGCTGACTTTATCTTTCAATTTATACTGCAGTGAAGTAAGCTTATGAAAATAGTTCTGAGGGATTAAGCTCTAAATACTATTTCTATGCAGTGGATTAATTTTTCCCCAAGCTCAACACACTCATGTTGCTTAACATTGAGAAAAATGTTGTGACAAATGTATTGAAGCTTTGTTGGCTCTTGCACATGTTACCTAGCATGTTTGACTAATAATTTTGACATAAGAATGACAGATATGATTCCAAGATGCACTTGTGTTGGTCTTGATTGTGGTTTGTGCCCATTATTTCACCGTACTTTGCCTCGGTTTATGATTTGGTGAAATTGCAAGCATGTCAGCAAATGAAATTGTGCATAAAATGCCTAGGCACTTTGAGTTGAAATTTTTTGAGAAGTTATCTATTTGTATGTCAGTGTTGCTGCTTTTCTTTTTTCCCTCTATAGTTTTAGTAATGTCAAAAAACAAAACAATATTAAGACTGAAGATTAACTAAACTTCTATTACATGTACTTGAGAACTTCAGAAAAACTTGAGTCCGTTATGATCTTTGCTTTGATTTGCCTTTACATTGTAATTAACAAAGTTTTCATCTCACTAAAGCTGAAAGTTGGTTTCAAAATTTCTTGATCTCATATGGCTCTTCTCTTTTTTTTTTTTTTTTGTTGTTGTTGTTTGTACCAAATGGAGATTATAGGAAATTTAAGCCTATTAAGATTGTAGCATTGTAGGATAGCATTAAGTCTGGATTGTTAGACAAGATTTTGTATTTTGTGGTTCTCACATTGTCTGTTGTCTTTATGATGTTTTTCCCACTCTCTCTTTTTTAAGGCTCAGCCATGGAAGAAAGTAGTGAAGAAAAGCTGAAGGGAAGAGACCCAGCTGTTTGGCACGTAGGATTGAAGGTAGCATGGGACATAGAGACACCTGGATTAGCAATACCCCTTCACCAAGGAGACTTCTACTTGATGCTTGGTAATTTTTCAGGACTGGGATAACAAACTTGCTGTTGAAACGGAGAAAATGAGACTTAGTTTAACATAGATTGTTATACCTGCCTTTCAGTTAAGACTTTCCTCATTTGGGAATACATGTGATCTGGCTAGAATGTATAAAAAATTCTATTCTTAACGCAGTTTTACTGAGTAACTATAAGCATGTATATCTGTTAAGTTCAACAGCAACAAAAAAAATGTGTTCTTGAGTTTGGTTTCTTGAGTGGCTTCATATTATGTAGTAAGCTGTAACTGTAGCAGTGTTTAAGATTTTCTGGTACACCAATTCTTGAAGTTTCAACTGTTATGCTAATCTGTGAATGTTTTATTGGTCACCAGTTTTAGACATGGTACTTCTCTCCTTCTGCTATACTTTTCCATGTGTGTATTCAAACATACTATTTTCTAGTAATGGGATTATAAGAAGATCATAATGGACAGAGCTGTCATATGCCAAGAGTGAGTCTCAATGTCTCAAGTGTAGAGGACTGAAAAAAGAAAATTAAATTGAGTTCATTTACTTGGGCAGCTGAGCTCACAAACTAAGGTTTTTCTATTGAAAGAAATTAAGCAAGAACTGTGGCTAAGGTTTGTTGTCACAAAATCTGTTGCTTTCTCTCTTAGCTTGTCTTTCTCTTGGTTATCATTTTTGTTTAAGCAAATTTAGTTATAAACTAAACCAATTCAAGACATGAACAGTGCTTCTGACAGCAACATGTTTGACTGTTTAGTGACTTGGCATACACCATCTTCAAAGAATGGGAGCATTTGCAGTGTTCCCTGTTTATGAGCATTGTGAGTTGGAAGGCAGACTCTGTGGAACATCCCTAGAATGACCTGCCACACTGCCAACTTGTGGGACTGAACAGTCTTTTCACTTTTACCTTCCCGCAAATCTGGAAACAGTTTACTTACTACAAGCAATACATTTGTGAGCAATCTTTAAAAAGGTATACCATTCCTAGTTACCTCATCAAATTCTGTGCACTGTCATCAGTGAAGTATCTTGTGTAGAACTGCACTGTCTGTGCTCTTAAGTATGTTCAGACGTGAACAGATCAAACGTTAAGATGTGAGATCCCTTAGCACAGTGCTGTGAATGTGCCTCCCTTTTTCTGTATTTGTGAGGATATGGAGACATTTCTTATATGAAAGTGAAGAGTAAGAGGCAACTGAAGGCTTGGATAAAGGGAATTAATAATACATTTTTGTGCAATAGCAGTTTGGGCTGAAAACCTCCTATCCAATCCTTCCCGACTGGAAAAATTGTGCATGCACAGCTTTCTGGGCAACAGATTCAGAAGGCAAGTAATAATTGAAGTGGGTATAATTTCAGTATTTTTATTGTAGAATACAGTAGGTTGTAGTTGACTGAGTTACCAGATCATAAGGACACTTTTTTTAAATTTCCTGGTGGAATTTATATACAGTAACTAAAGCATTAATCAGGGATACTATATGAAGGGTGGGTCAGAAAGTTAGTTGATTTAGCATGTAATGTCATGATCATGTTTAGATGGAAACAAAGGATATATTAAATATGCTTAATGGACACGTTGATGGACAGGGACTGATTGGTAGGTCTGTGCACTTTTTTTGGACAACCATTGACCCATCCAGAACATGGGGGTGGGTTCTAGCATTTCTAGTAGACATTTAATATTTCTGTTCCTCTCTTCATTGTCTCTCTAAAATTATCATTCTGGATAGAAGCTTAATAAAATGCAGTCTTAAAATATAGATTTACACCTGCATTCTCAGCAGTCCTCTTCAGATGAAATAAGCCATAATTTAAATGTAGGTTAGCACTAAACACGTGATCAAATCCATTCTTCATATAAGCTGTGTGACCATAATAGATTTTGTTTAAACAAAACCAAACAAAATCCAAAATTACTTTCAGTAAGACAGACTTTTTTTTTTCTTTTTTTTTTTTTTTTTAGGCTTACTTTTCCTAATGTAAAGAAAAAAAGGTCTGGTGAATGACTGCAAATCTACTGCCTAAAAACTCAAATCTGAACTTTACATCACTCATGAGACGGAAACACTTTAGCTCAATTTAGAATAATATATTGGTCTGCAGAGGAAGTGCATACTGAACCCTGCTGTCTCAAGTACACAGTCAAGGGGTGTCTAATATGAAACGTGTTGGGTGCATGCAATAAATCCAAAACGCGTGGAGGTGAGCAGAGGGCCCCATCTGCTCTGTCCTAGAGCATGCTTAACTAGGGTTGTCATGGTCTTGCTATTAAATTGGAATCTTTCCCCTAATCTTTGAGTTAGACATGACCAGATTTGCAAGCAGATTTACAATTTTCACTAATTTTCCTACCATGACTTCAAAACATACTTAACAAAAATATATTCTGGACTTTTTCAAAGGGAGATTTACTTTTCTGCAGCTGTTTCCCATAGATCAAGCTCTTGCTTGAAGGTTAGGGTTTTAAAACAGCATGAAGATGAACTTGGAATCTTATACTGCTCCCCACCCCTAGCAAATTATAGTTCAAGAAGCATCAGAAAATTATTTTCATAACCAACCAGAAGTAGGGTGCACACATTGCAGAGGTTGCCTTGTGGTTAAAGATAAGTATTTAATGGAAATACTTCCACATGTATATAGTGCCTCATTAAACTATTTCTAGATATTTAATCTGCTTCTATTTCCACAAAATAACTTGAACCCTTTTTGCTCTCTAGCATCTTGAACGTGTTGGAGTTTTTTAACCTTTTTTTTTTTCCCGAAGTCCACATTTAATCTAAATGCTCTATTCCTTGATTATTAAGACTTCGAACTCCAGAAGCATATTTGTTGTTACCAAACTTTGATCATGAAGTTTGGCCAAGCCCATACTTTTTTGTTTGTTTGTTTTGTTCATTCTGTGTTTTGTTTGTGCACAATTTTCTTGTTGAAAAACTAAAAATCTTTCTTACTTAAGGAGACATGATCCCTCTAGCTTTCAGTTACAAAAGTAGCATTCAACAGACCCATAATTTCTTGGGGAAGGAGACATAACTTAATAGTGCATTTTGCTGACACACCTACAGTAAAATTAGGTTATATTTTCTCCTGTTGAAGCATTGCACGGAGTTGGATACAAGTAGAATTGGACATGGGTAGAAAAGCATTTTTGTGCTTTTGAAAATTGCACTGTAATATGCTAACAAAGAAAATTCTTTATTTGTTTGTGGTAGTTAAGAAAACTAACAGTACAAGTCCATTTCACTTTTGTTTGTATGTATTTGTGGAGTTTAGAATATCAAAGCTTTTGCCAATGTTGTAAACCCCACAGTACCTTTTATATGCTACATGAAATAGATGACAAAGACAAATGTCTGAAAAGTTCAGGAAGAACTCTTGAAACAATGCAGAGAAGATGATATAAATGCTTGTTGCTTTTTCCAAGAGCATTTTCTGTTGTGGTTTGTGTTTTCCTGGGAAGTACTTCTAAATGAAGTAGTAAGTTTGGTCGTCTTTCAGTAAGGACTGGCTAAGAATTAATTTTCTTTCTCTCTACTTTGTATGAGTTACGTCTTGACAATCTGCAGTGACTTGGGTATACAGCCATTGGTTCTCTCAGACCAGGTCACCTACTCACCCCCCTGGTGCTCTAAGATTTAAATAAGTAGTAGAATTAAGTACAAGTACGTTAGATAAATGTATATACGTATGCATATCCATTAGTCTGTTCTTTTGACAAAGGCTATAGAAGCACAGGGTGTTTCTGCTGGTGGTGCCTGAGTAATTCAGCTGTCTAGAACAAAGTGTACAATGAGGTGTGGGCAGGGGCAGCAACTGAGAACAAGGTTAGAGACAAGAGAGAGGAACTGCTGGAAATTCCGAGCAGTGGAGAGGACTGTGCTCAGATTCCATGCTGGGAGGCATGTATTTGAGAAAACAGGATGGTAGAAGTCTGTAGAGGGGAGGGGCAGAAAGACCTATGAAAAGAACTTGCTCCTAAAATTTAAAATGCAATATGCAGCACCCAAATTCCAAAGTGTACCTACTGTCTGTAAATAGGACAATCACTGAGAAGGGGGTTCACGTAGAGAATAATAGTCTGCATCTGATAGTAGAAGGGTGGTCAGATATTAAAACAATTGCATTGGTTTTAGGAGTTGTAAGCCTGCTTCTTGCACAGAATTTCTGTGTGATCTTTGCAGAGTCCCTTAACTTCTCCTTACCCTTAGGTTTTTCTGTGTCAGTTGTTAACTTTGCAAAGGCCTTGCGTGGGTATTGAAACACCAAGTACTTTAGATGAGTTTGTGGTATTTGGGTTTTTGGTTTTTTTTTTTTTTCTTTTTTTTCCTGCAGATGTGAGGAGTAGGGATCTGTATTAAATAAAACTATTTTGTAGCTGTTATATACAAGGTGTGTTATCTGAAGTTTCTGTAGCTGGAAATTGTGTGTCAAATATTTGCATGCATTTGCAAATAATCAACTCATCTGCTAAATGTTATTATGACTTCTTAGTCATAGACTTCATCACTAAAAATCACAAGCTGACCACCAAATTATTTAAATAGACTTCAAGTTGGTAACTTTGTTTTCCAGGGTGGCTTTGGCCACCTGTACACAATCATACATCTGCTTAATCTCTTTTAATATGTCTTGCCTCAGCAATAGTAGCCCTATAATGGGAATCTAGCTGTAAGATGGAAGATGGTTCATTGGAAGTGGCAGGCAGAAAGTAGTAGAAATAAAAGAATAAAACAACCCATTTAAAAGAAATATGGATGTTTGTATATACATGTATGCACGAAATAGTCTCCCAGTTCTTAGGTGCTCCACCTTAGACAGAATAAAATTCTTTCTTTCCAGCATTCAGATACCAAGTTTCTGTAACCAAGTTGTGTTCCTTTGAATACATACAAGCCCTTTACAAGATTTTCAGTAGTTTGGGGAAATTGATTTGGGCATTATCCTGCCTGAAGTGCAAGTAATCATCCACTTGCACAGCACCTGGTGCCACAGTGGGATCCTGTTAATACAGGGAAATATGGACAGCATTAATGTGTGTGATTAGTCTTTGGGAAAATTCTCTTTGGTAAGGATAGCACTCTAGCATGTATTGGCCTGCAGTGGTTTTTCTTGGTTGTTTTCTAGAATTGCTGTTTTAAAATTGGACAGTTTGTAATGTTTTACAACTCATAAAGAAGGTAAAAGCCTGATCAAACTTCAGATAAATAGTCTGTGCAAGTGACAGTATTTTTTGTAGACGTGGGAAAGCTTTGGGAGAGGAAGAGTCATGTAAGCAGAAACCTGTAGTCCAATTCTCTAAAGCTCTTTCTTACCTAGCAGTTAGTTAATTGGCATATACATCTCATAAGCATCCCTACAGAAGGCAAGACTGGTTTAAGAAGAAAAGGGATCACGTGACAGTTGTTGAAGCTGGACCAAATACATTGCTAAATTGGTGTTAATGGTGATATAAAATAAAAGGTCATTTCTTGCATGTGTTTTAGAGTTCACATGAGTTTTGTGGGATTTTCTTTGTGTGATAGATACAGAAATGAGAACTGAATTTGTGGCCATATAAGGGCTCGCTATTTCATGGCAGAAAAGACACCAACGTTGGCTCTTCCTCACCACAAAGTCAGAGCTGTCTCACAAGGAGCTTGCCTGTGTGCGGTTTTCCAAAGCAACACCAATACATGTATTCCTACTTTTATATGCATGTATTTTATGTGATATATAATACTGGAAAGGCTGCATTTTGGTTTTCCAAACCTCACTGATCAGTGTTTAGTCATCTAAAACTGATGTTAACTCTGTATGTATTGTATTTTACCTAAACCCACAAGTGTGCTATGGTAATTTTGATATGGCTGTCCAAGGAAGGTAACCGTTTTGGTTTGGCACTATAACCAAAACAGTAATCTGTATGTAGTGTTCTGTAACTGAATAAAAGCTTTTGCTGCCAAATGGACAATGGCCAATTTACCAAAGAGTGCCTTTTCCATTAATATATTTTTAGAAGAAGAAAAAGAAAATAAAATCTTTGCTGTAATCTTTTAAGACCTAGAACGTATTTTTAAAAAATATTCTTTGAGACATGCAATCCATGAAGCAACAACTATTTTTGTACAATTACAGTTTTAGATGAATTATAAACTTTTCAATTAAAATTACAGGCTTCTTTCTAAGAGTCATAAAGGATTACAGACAGTTGGAAGCAATTTCAAGGGGAAGCTCAACAATGAAAGATTTCCTGAGCATTTAAAGAAAGGTGCAAATCAAAATGTGATACTTTCAATGCTGTTTTTGCTACATAAAACACACCACAGTGAATGGGCACCAAATGAGGTGGTGCAAGTGTTTAGGTTTCTTTCCTGTTTCAATTCTTCTTGAAAGTGGTTGTGATATTTAAATATTGCAGTGTCTGGACATGATATTTTTCTGTGGCCACTGCAGGACTTGGCTCTATGTGGTTTAATCCTCATATGTTTTCATAGGAAGTCACTTTTTCCTGTGTTCTTTTTGTTTGTTTTGGATAATTATTTCAAGCTTTTGAAATTCACCTATTTATAAACCTCATGCATATTTATTTTCCCCTCAAGTTTGTGATGCTATCTGCTGGTTTGGGTAAGAGCTTTCTTACTAGCTGCTTATAAAATTCAAAAAAAGAAGACATTTCTTACAACTAGACTAGGTTCAGTCCTTTCTCTCAATTCTTATACATTAGACTTTTCTCAGTTTTAAAGTTTCAGGCTTGTTGCAAGGTAAAGTGTATATTGTAGGGCCTATCTTTTTTCAGTAATAAGGAGAATACCATTAAACCTCACACACTGATCAGTCTGACAGTCTGTTTTCATGATCAGAGGAGTGTTTTCAAAAATTAGTAGGAGTTTTGGATATCAGGTTTCAGGTATGCAAATACTGACTTCTTAAAAAGAAAATATTTTTATGTGATGAGAGCATAAAGCTTGATATTTTCTCATCAAGCTGTATTAAGATGACTGAAGCTGAATTCCATGAAATAATAGATACTGTTGAAAATGCAGACTGCAAATTAATTAGCAACTTCTAGATCTCTATTATTGTGCTCTTCTAATTTTGTCTGTGATGATTTTTTGCTTCAGATCACCTAGTTCTGTATGGGTGTTTTAGTCTCTTTCAAAACTTATATGCAGAATTTTTTGATAGATTTTCCTGAATGTCATCTTGAAGCTGAGAGGGCAGCATAATTCTAACACCAAAACTGTTTGAATTGAAAGCACTTCAGGAATGTTTTTCAATGTAACAGCAACTGTTTCTACTAGATTTAGTCTGATTTTTTTTTTTTTAGAGGAATATGTTTCCTCTAAAAAGTGCAGAATTCAAGTGTTGTTCAGTTATGATAATTTTGACGAAACTCTGATGACACAGAAGTAGGTTCCATCTACAGGGTTTGTGGGGTGATTTGTTTTTCCAGTTTGTGTACTCAAGTCCAAGGAAGCCCTCTGACAGGCTACAAGAAAGTAAAATTAAATGCTTTGGAGACAGGTCTTTGCAGAGATTGTGCTTTCTGGGTTCCCAGTTTCTTGTCTCTGAGCTGAAGGGAAAACTTTAGATAAGTTTCAGATAAAAAGGTAAAATAGCATGTCTTTCTCTTTTTTTTTTTTTTTTTTCCCCTTCTCTTTCTTTGTTTCTTTTTTCAAGAAATGTCAGCATTGTTTAGTGATTTTTGAGAAAAGAGCGTTTCTTAGTAGCCTGCTGTTTATAGTGAGCCTCATCTTTGAAAGAATTAATTTTTGTTGTAGTTTTCTTATAAGAGCTGGGAAAATGCCACTACTGAAGTGGCACTGTATAAGCTGGGAGAAAACTAGTATGAATAGAGATCTTTGTAACATTAGGATAATGAATAGTTACTATACTCTGTTAAACATTAGAGCTCTATGAAGATAGTCTTATCTGACTGAATTCTCCATATTTTTTTTTAAATGCTTAATGCGTTGTCTTTAATTCATGTTCAGCCAGAATAAGTTTTATTAAGTATATTTTTCCCTGTACTTAACATTTTCTAATCATCTCCCTAGATGATCTCAATATGACACATCAGCACTGTGTTCTGGCTGGTTTTTCACCTCGATTTAGTTCAACTCACAGAGTGGCAGATGTAAGTATCAAAAATGGTTGCTTTTTGGTCATTTGTAAAACTGATATTCTGGTACTGTAGGTATAACAACATGTTGTCTTATCCGGACCTGTGGTTCTCACTTATGCTTATGACTCAACCTGGTTTTGATATAATTAGCAATGTTCTCCACGACGCTTCAGGGATTACTGGTGAAATGTAGAAACAACTCTTTTTTTTGCCTGAAATGGTTTAAAAATTTTTTACTATATTCTCATCAAGGTCTTAGCTTAAAGGCAGTATTGATGATGAGATAGAAATACACAAAGCCCATTTGTCAGCCATGTCCATTGGCAGAACTGACCTCTAGGAGGTCAGAACAACTAAGAGCAGTCATAAGTATGCTTTAAATTGGATCCTTCTGTTCATCTGAGGATTGAAGAAACAGAAAAGTGATGCAGAGTCCATTGTCTCAAAGTCATTCTGAGATAACAAGGCTTCAGCCTGATATTTCTCAAGTGCCAAGACCCTTCTTTTCTTTTTTTACTAGACCTCTCTTCCCTATTCCATGGTGTTATCAGTACTTTTGTTTGTCATATTCTAATGGGAAAGCATATAGAAAAATAGAGAGACTGTATCATAAAAAGAAATTTTTTAAAATAACAGTTACCACTCTCTTCTTTCAGCAAGGCAAAACATAACACTGTTGAAGCAAGAGAAATACATGTATCCATATACTTTCTGTCCCCGTTATTCTTTGTAATTTGCTTCATTTTCATTCCTGCACAATAGCACCAAATGTGAACATACACACAGAAGACATAATATTTAAAAAGTGACTATTTCCAAGACAAATATACACTCCGCTTGCTTGAACTGGGCTTTGAATTAAAGTTAATCTGTACATTTGAAAACTGTTTTGTATTTTTCATCTCTCATTTTAAGAGTACTCTGACCTACAGCTCCTGTCTGTGTTATTTTTGCAGTAAAATACATGCTTATTTTCACAGTATGGCAAAACTTCTCTATAAGAGATTATTCTTTGTGTTTGTAAACTATTGTGACTTCAAGTCATATAGTACAGAATTGTTTTTTACAAAGGCTGAGACCAGAGGGTCCTTATTCAAGATTATTCCTGGAAATTTAATTAAAGGTACAGATACTTAATTGAAAATAATTAAAAGATCTAGATGTCTTCTTTCATTTCAAAAGGATTTTTACAGTTTTCCTCCTAATTTTAAAGGAAATTTATTGAAAACAAAAGGAGCAGAAGTGCAAAATTGTTTTGTTCATAATCTCTATACCTTGCAAGCAAACAGCTCTCTCAGATGGGATATGGAACTTTTTTTTTTCCACCATGAGAACAATTTAGACTTTGAAATAATTTCGTAAGGGAAGTGGTGGATTCCCCTACACTGGACAGTTTTAAGACTCAGCTTTACAGGGTGCTGAGCCATCTCATTTCAACTATATATATACAAACTAAATTATGTATATAGTTTGCCTTAAAAGGTTGGACTAGAGGATTCTTGAGGTCCCTTCCAACCCGGTATTCTATGATTTTACTGTTACTAGGAGCCCGTACAACTGGGCAAATACAACTGTTTCTGAAATACTGTCAAAAACTACCCAGGAGGCAATGGAAAGTACAGCCATGTTTTGTATGCCATATCTGTGAAGTAAATTTAAAAGAATTGTTATCTTTCTCCTTTCAGTCTGTGCTCTACTAGTTGGCTGGATGTTTGATGGTTTAGACTTTTACATAATTTATATCAATAAATACATACAGTCTAGGAAGCATGCTTTTGTTTAAAAGATCATAAATTAAAGTTACAGGAATACATCCCTTATGCTCCTTCACTTTATTATTTCAGCAGCAAATAGTTCAGTGTGTTTGAGACATTTATATGTTCTGAAGTGGCTATATATGATTATTTTTTTTATTGTATCATAGTGTTCAAGAGGAACATTGGAATACATATTTGGGCAATGTGAACTGGCACTCCAGAATTTACAGACCGATTCAGATTCAGTGGCTTTATCTTTGAAATCACTGGAAACTGCAGTTGTAAAGCAAGTAGAAGAGATACATAATGAGGTGAGATGATCTGCACTGAAAATTCTTCAGCTGCTTTCTGAGAGGTGCAATCTGCTTATGGAGTTAGTGACAGTTATGTGTGTTCAACTGCTCACAAGGCATTGCTCTTTTTGAGTTTGAAATACGGTTTTTGTGACTTTTTTTACTTGGGTGCAGTAATTGGGTTTAACTTGGATTGAGTCTTTCATTCCCATGAAATACTCAATTTTTCCTTCTGAAGATCCCTCTGCTGGTAGAATAAAACAGTAGTTTTAAGAATATTCTACAAAATCTGATAGGGAAGCGGACAAACCAAACTACTCCAGCACTTTCCTAACAAAAAAAAAGGGGGGGGGGGGAGCAAAGGGGAAAGAAGCAGGTAAAGTTTTTTAGTTTTTCATCGGGTGCTGCACAAG